>APFE030301808.1:0-11988 GCA_000404065.3 Pinus taeda
TGACTAATTTCTCATGATTTTTGAATAGTTCACTTAGCACTCATTGCATCGGGTGATGCTCACAGGGGTGAAGAAGTGGGATTGAAACCAGTGAAATGTGGAGAACGAATCACATAGCATCAATCATCACTTCCGGGGCTTGCACCCGGTAACCAGGACTTCCCAGGAGGTCACCCATCCCAGAACTCCTCTGGATCAAGCGCGCTTAAGTCATTCATACGTTTGAATGACTTATTATTTATTTTTCCATAAATAATAATATTATAATAATATTAAATTAATAAATAATAATTTTTCCTAGGTCCTAAGATCAAAATTAGCTGTTAGTCAATTAAGCCATTGGAGACTCTGCTCAGACTACTTAACATGCTAAGTTGGATTGGTTTCTTCAACTTGTTCTGACGATCAACCACACTAGTTGGTTCGAAACACATTAACAAATGAATTCTTATGTGATTTACGCTGAAGAATCTCTCAAAAATTTGATATGGATCACAGAAGCCTCAATTCTACACTTGGACAAGTTATTACGGAAACCTTTAGCAAGGAATCAAATCTATCAATTGGGATGGCAGCCCAAAAATCCGTAACCAAGCTAATATAGGCAGGGTCCTATAACCATACTATGAAATGCCCCCTGAACCAACCCATTGTTTATAGTGATGTGGATGCTGCAAGGGGGGATCCTTCATAAGGAATATGTCTAATCTTCGCGCAAGGGCAGCTACACCCACCCTTCTATTCCTCCATGTTGGAAGAGGTTCATTCATGGGGACATCCACAAAATTGAACTGCTCCAGAAGGCTTGTCATATACCCCGATATTGAATCCACTTGAGCCATTGATCCCCAAGATTCACTAAAACCCAAGGATAAATTGAGATCACCTCCTAGAATGATATGATTAGATGAAAAAACCAAGAGATTTAGCAGATGGTGCCAAAAATTCTCCCTCTATTGACAGGATTCATAAATGTTAACAACCCGTAGGTTGGAGCCAAGCTTTGCCGAGAAAAAACCTAAGTTGATGAAATTATGGCCTCCCCATGATGCTGATACCCTAATGGAGCAGGGATTGTAACTAATGGAAAGTCCGCCAGATCTCCCCACAACATCCATTTCCAAGTAGTTCCACCCCGTGGAGATAGATTGTAGAGAGCTGGTAATGTGATCAAGCACACCTAGGGTTTCTTGGAGCAAGATGATGTCGATAGGCTCAACCTCAAAAAGTCTACACATGGCTAGTTTCTTGGAGGCAATAGCAATGCCTCTGCAGTTGAAGGATAAACACTTCATGGGGAAACTCTACTCGAGGTGTTCAAAGCTCTAAGAACCTCGTCGAGAGTGGATTGACAGCCAGAGGTGATTTCAGCCTATACATTCTTGATGGCTTTGGAGAGATCATATTTTCTCCCCCAAGATGTCAGATAAATCGAACTAGGTAGTGAGAGTCCCACTCTCGCTAGCTGAACTGGATTACTGCTAGATAGGGTACGGGAGTGAAGGTAATAGTAATGAGATGATGAAACCCTGGTGGAAGATGGAGAGGTGGAGGATGTGGAAAGTGAATGCAATGAGGGAGAAGTAGTGGAAATAGAGGGAGGAGATGACATAGTGCAATGTGCCACAAAAGTATATATGGAAGATGCAACAATAGATGAGAAAATAGCAACTGAAGAGGAATGAGGGATCAAAGGAATACCTGAAGATTTTGTGGCTTCATCTATTGCCTGAGACCTGGTGAGTGGTGGCGAGCTCAATCTGTGCACATCGTCCACCGTCTTTGGAAGGGGATTGCTAGCCGAAGGTGTAGGACCCAGAGCAGGAGAGAGTAGAATGGTCGACGAGTCAATCCTGGAGGGTGCTGGGGTCGCTTTTGGAGTGTCCTCTGTTTTCTTGTTGAGAGGGAAATCTTTGAATATATGACCCACCCTGTGGCATCGCCGGCAACGGAAGGGAATCCCTTCATAATCCAAGATCTGGACCCTAGTAAATTTCCCCCATTATAATGTAATCATCTCCTCCAAACCCTCACGAGTGTCCAAATGGACCAGAATACGAGCGAGGGTTCTATTCTTTGATTGCACAAAGTTCAATCATGGTTCAGATAGGTGCCAAGTGCATTTCCAATTATGATGAAGACCTCCTCACACCAGTACTATAAAGGGAGCTCCGCCAATTGTACCCAGAGGGGTCCAGCCCCAATTTGATCTCTCTCAGGGTCGAAAAGGGGACTCGATCTCTTGAGGAGAACTGGAGTCGTCTCAATGTGCCAATACCTTGAGAGAACCAAATCCGTATAATTTTCCTTAGCAAAATGAAAGGCAAACCATCCCCTGGGAAGGACTTCACCTCAGGCAGTTCCTTAAGCATTCCACCCCATATCTCTTTGACCCATTGGGTATGTCTGGTAGCCGAATAAGCTTTTCTATGTACATGCCCAACCAACACCGTGCTAGCCATATATGCTGCTTCCCCAATTGTAGAGGTCTCTCCGAACCGAATGTTAATATCCTTGGAGGTTGCCTTCATACACTTAGTCTTTCTCTTCCCCGTGCAAGGTGCAGATGGGTGATCCGCCAATAGATCAGTGGAACCCTCGAAGGGGATTTTTTTTCAGACTTTACCTTAACCACAGGGGTCTCGAAGCAGCCCAACGGTGAGTGAGCAGATGAGGGAGGGTTTGGTGCCATAGAGGTATGAATATCTTCAGGCGGTGCAGTGAAAAATGCTGAGATGGACAGATGGGGGTCGAATGAGGGTGATGGGGGAATGTTCGCGTCAAAATGTGCAATGTGCCAAGTGATAATGGAGGGCAACCCAAAGTAGGGGATTCTATTAAGAGCGACCTGATGTATAAAGGAGCAAAACAGTGCTCTGGAAAGATAACCACCGACGACGAAATAGGTGGAGTAGGGTCGGACGGAAGAATAGGGCCAGATGTCGGCGTAGTGAAGCTAGGGTTTCCGAAAATGACACGGTCCGGATAGGGGTCCTCGTAATAATCGAGCTCCTCTACTTCCATCGTATCCCCCATGTTAACAGCAGTAACTGGCAGCAGAGAGTGACGGGTGAGGCTGCAACAGAAATGGCAATTAATACTGTCGGTAAACAGGTACACAACTCCAATTGTCCGCGAAGAGCTGCAGTAAAAACCTAGGGTTTTACCCTAAATCCTTATACAAAACACCAGTAATCGTCACCGAGCCTCCCATTTCAAACACTTCTTTATCTACCTAATTTTAAATTATGTTATTTAAGATAGGCATTGAAATATTTGATTTCTGGCTTTAAAAGTAAACACAAACTATTTTTCCCACGTCCCTTTTATAGGGACGAGTTGTACTATTAAAATTTTATAATTCTATAGCTTTAAATAGTATATTATTAGAATTTTAAGGAGGAACGTATATCCTTTAATAAAAAAATACTAAAAAAGATGAATATATAATTTTTTTTTATCAAAAGGACTAATCATGAAGCCTTCCATTTACACTTTTTTATCTACCTAATTTGAAATTATTTTATTTAAGATAGGCATTGAAATATTTGATTTCTGACTCTAAAAGTAAACACAAACTATTTTTCCCACATCCCTTTTACAATGAGTAGTTGTACTATTAAAATTTTATAATTCTATCGCTTTAAATAGTATATTATTAAAATTTTAGAGAGGAACATATATCTTTTAATAAAAAAAATACTCAAAACGATGAATATATAATTTTTTTTTTTTTTTTTTTTTTTTTTTTTTTTTTTTTTTTTTATCAAAAAGACTAGATGGTGTGAGTACAACTTTGATTTCTTAAAGTAACTTTTCTTGTTAAGCCTATCTAAAGTGCTATACTCGTTTTCCTATTTCCTTTGTAATACTCGAGCACTCCATGTAGCACTACACATTAAACGGACAAAAAATATTTATAATCAACACGATTACATTTCTTGAGGCCGCCTTATTGATATGAAGTACCCATTCAAAAGGTCATGATGACAATGATGGGTCTCCTTTTCATTGTAGATGGTTGCGTGCATGATCCAACTGCTCGTTTTGTCTTTCTGCATGCGGATTATGAGAGAAATATACGCTTCCTGATTAAGATGAATCTTGATTGAAAGGGAAATCTTATATTATATTCATCTTAATCTTTTGGATTACATGCACTCACACAGACTACAATTGCTAGAAACGTTTGAATTCTGGACATGGGATTCATGTGTCCTCCAAGCGCTCGTTATTTGGAAAGAGTTTCTTGAGAAAACCTGCATCGGTAAGATTTTGCAGTGGCAACTTCATCATCAATCGGTCGCTTCCTTTTATCTACATGAGTTTAAATATGCAAAATACATCATAGATTAAACTAAATACTCTGTCAGATATTTCATGGAAGGGTGAGTGTAAGCCTACGAAACTCAATATGAAAACTAATAATTAGCCTACGCAACTCAAGACTATTATTAATCATACCTGCAAGAATATCATTCATAGGAGCAACGTTTTACAAATCCTGATATGGAAAAAGTTTGTTGACAAATCCTGCACTTCGTCCTCAGGTTTTGTCCGCAAACCTTTTTAAATCAGCGACAACTTCAGCTTTTCCAGCTGCAACTTCCTACCCAATGAGACACTTTCCTTTATCTCATTTAAAGGAAAGATGATCGATTTAAATCAACTACGTGTACAGACAACCTGTTGATCGATTCAAATCTGTCTGTCGCTTGTGGTTTGGAAACTGCACTTCCTCTTCACCAGGTTTTATCAACAAACATTTTTCAAATCACAAGCGTGATACAGATATTGAAAGTAAAGGAATCAATCAACTGTTTTCTGTACACGAGATTGATTTGAATCCACTTTGTCAACAGCCATTTCCAAATCAGCGGCAGCTTTAACTTACTTCCTCCTCAATGGGTCGCTTTCCTCTATCTGTATGAGAAAAGTTATACAAAACATCTCATTCAATGGTAGCTTTCGTCAATGGGTCGCTTAAAGCTATGCAAAACATCTCATTCAAATCTCTCAATCATTACCCTATCTATCTATCAATTTAATAACGTGCAAAGCCGCACTGTGTGTGAGAGATAACAGAGAGTTGAAAGCGTCATAACAAAGAGTTTGTTGGGTCGTAAATAGAGGGTTTGAACACTCATAAGGAGTCCTCGAAGGAGTGAGTGTGTCATAACCACAGTCGCCGTAAGTTCACCGCCAGAGCCACTGCTGTGCGTTCGGAGCAGAGCCGCCACTGAGTAATCGTTTTGTCAATCATCAGTCTGCATGCCAGGAGTGTGCCATAGCATGAAGAAGAGTCGTAGTCGCTGTAAGTTTACCGCCGGACCCACTGCTGTGCATTGGGAATAGAGCCGTCACACAGAAGTCGTACTGGAGTTAATCGCATTGTTTTATTATGATAAAGAGGGCCCACACTTCCTATCCCACACCGTGTGAGTCTGGATATCAAGCGAACGAGAAGTTAACGTTAACGACAACATCAAAGATTTAAAAAACTATATATTTGAGAGTTTTTTTTAAAGAGATATTAAAAAGTCTCGATGAAGTCCTTTCCTCATAATTTTCCTTAAAGGAGTCCTTTTAATAATATTTAAAAAATTGGCAAGTTTTTAAAAGGTGTTTAAGGTTCAGTCGAAAGGTTTTATTATAAAGGTTAATGTGTTTGTGGAAGGGTTTGATGGTTTATTTGAAGAAAAAAAAATAGTTTTATATATAAAAAAACAAAGGTGTATGTTATTAAAATAAAAGGGTTTATTGGAAAGTGTGTTTAGGATTTTGAAAAAATTTATTAGTTTGTATATTTTTTTTGTTTTGTCAAGCATCATAATGTTTTGGGTGAAGATTGTGTTTTGTAGGGTATATATTGAAAACTATATTTTTTTGGGGGTGAGATGGAAAAAAACCTCTTGAAATAGGGAAAGCAACTATAAGTCAGAAGAAAGATAGCAGTCATAGGTTGCAAAGCGCAACTGAAGTAGATTAAGAAAAGGAATCAAAAATGATAGGCGGAGATTGTTTCCATGGTTAGAAAGGTTTGGACCGCAACCGAGGAATTGAGAAGTCTAGCAGAAGACAAAGAAGAGATCAGGGGTGATTGGTGTAGCCTAGATCTACTACCACCTCTTATGTTTATTGGTAAATATTTTGATCATTCAGAAATGACTTAAGGTAGCAAGGATTTCAACTGCAATTTGTTTAGGCACTAAGCGGTTGTCCTAAAAAATGGCCTTACTTCTGGACAACCACTAAGGTAGCAAGGATTTCAACTGCAATTTGTTTAGGCACTAAGTGGTTGTCCTAAAAAATGGCCTTACTTCTGGACAACCACACTCCCCAGCATATGGTTAGGGAAAGTGCTTTGATATCACAACTACTAGGGTTTGAGAGTCATTCCTTCTAGGATTCCTCCAAATCCACACCTTCCTATGGACCTGAGTATCCTAGAGAAATTCTACATTAATTACCAAATTGTTGATAGAAAGGGCATGGCATGAAAAAAAGTAGTGTGTTTTCATCATCGTTTCCACATAAGGAACACCATCCCTACCCAATCATACATCCTCTTTCTAGGACATTCCAAGTGAGGAACTTCTTCGTCACTAGACACCACATTAGCAAATTTGATTTAGCAAGAAACTTGGATTTCCAAAATGCTTCCCACCACCATTTCTATTCAACTACGAATCTTTTAGCTACAAGGGAGATATAACTGTGCTTTGGGGTGTAGATTCCATAAGGGGAGATACTTTTTCTTTTGATAATTATAAAGCATAAAATCAACTTTATTAAAATAAAAAGAAATGTAATCTCTTACTTTTCTTAAACCCAATAAACCAGTGATGCTCAACTATTATTATCATTATAGTTCATGAAAGATATTACCATATTCATGTTATAGTGATGATCCTTCTTAGTTATTCCACGAGCCTAGTGAGATGATAAAAATGTCTTCCAAATATTTCGTAACTGGTATCAACCTCATAAATGCTAGAAGGATTAGTTGGGTTGGGGTATACAACCACTCCCTATCTTGAATCCTCCTAGTCATTTCTACCATGCTAACCTCATTCACCAGCCCCCCCACCCGACCCTGCCACATTAGCGTCGCACAATTGGTTGCTCAAAGGAATAAGAAATTTGGACATCGCAAACACTTTCGATAGAGTCAGGGATGACTTCCTATTGAAGGTTCTCAGGAAGATGGGGTTGGATGAAATATTCATCAAATGGATAGGCCTTTGTATCTCTACCCCTTGGATTGCAGCATTGGTCAATGATCATGTGGCTGGCTTCTTCAAAGGCTCTAGAGGGTTGCACCAAGATTTCTCCCACTCCCCCTTTCTATATATTATCATGGATTATGTTCTGAGCCGAAAATTTGAACAAGACAGAGTGTATCACCTCCTTCTAAGGATCAAATATAAAGAAGGAATTAGAAGTATAACCATGGTCAATTCGTGGATGACACAATCGTGATGGGAGGAGCCTCTGTTGTAATTGCTCAACGATTCAAAAGAAACCTCGACCGATTCCTTAGTGCTTCGAGAGGGGCCATCATTGATAGCAAGAGTCATATCTACAATTGGACCATATCCATCCAAAAAGAGAAAAAAAATAGAAGAAATATTTGGGTTCAGAGTAGTGAGGGACTAGAAAGACTTCAATTATTTAGGGGTTCCTATCTTCCTAAGACGGGTTGCTCCATATGCCTAGAAAAATGTTCTAGATAAAATTAAATAAAAAATAGTGAATTGGCAAGGTATCTGGCTCAACCATGCGAGTAGGACAACCTTGGTGAAGTATGTCCTATTGACCATCCCTTTGTATCATTTTTCAGCCCTGTAAGCCCCCACATTCGTCTTACATCAATTGGGGATGTATATAAGAAACTTTCTATGCGAGGGAGGGAAAATAGAAAGAAAAAAATACCAATTGGTGAATTGGAAAAATGTTAGAGCTCTAAAACAACATGGTAGATTGGGAATAAGGGACCCAAGGATGGTGAATATTCTGATGGGGGGCAACTCTATTAGATCATGACCACAAAGTCGAATCAATGGCTAAAACATCTATCCATGTAACGAACCAACCAAGTTAAGCATGCAACGAGAGAGGCCACTATAAGGGATTCAACCTCCTTGGTGACCTTAAAGAAGTGGAATCAATGGAACACATAAACGAGACCTTACACATCGCAACAATAACCCCATGAGACATCTTAACTAGTCAAACATCCTACCCCTTGGTCCCACTGATCTTTTATGCATCTTAACTTTTGGATGCTCTCATGTTATAGGCATGCCAATGTAAAGGGACCATTGGATTCTCTCACAGGCCTGCAAGCCAGGGTCTAGGCACTTTTCCCAGCAAACCTATGCCAGCATCTATGGAATTCATGGCTCTTTTCTAGCCCAAAATTCCGACCACTTCCCCGAACTTATTATAACTTACATAATCCATCAAATACAAGTTGTAAAAGATAATAAACCAAAATAAACCTCGGGACTAAGCCTTACCATCCCCAACCATGACTGACATTCTGTCAAACACTTGGCACCAATGCAACCTACAGGACTAGATAGAAGACAGAGCATGAATGACTAAAAATACTTATGAAACATGACAAGAGGGATCACCACCTTCTCTATTGAAGTTTTATAACATCAATTAGGTCTTGCGTCCATCATTTTAACATTCACAAGTAAATACATGAAATAACCATGACATGAACCAATCAATTAACCATGATTATAACCAACATAAAACCATATATATATATATACATATATATACATATATATCAAAGATAGAACAACCATTAAATTCACATATAAACAAGTGAAAAAGCAAGATAACTTAGCTTTCGTTAATCATTGGAAAATCTGACCAAGTTTGAGACATCCACATACCTCCCGACTGTAGACATGGTTGAACCAAATCTTTCTTTCAGCTAGTCACCCCCGTGCCATGTTCTAAGCAGGAATGTGGGATCTCATTGAAAAAAGAATCCAAAAACAGCCAAGGGAATTCAGAGGTTAAACCACCTCCACCCTCACCAAACCATGATCACACCAAAACTGGTGCTCCGATCACAACCGAATTGAACTTGGAATGCCATCCAAAATCCATCATTACTAGGCCCTAAACCAAGACTCTTCCCTCAAGCTTTACCATTTATCCCACCAAAATCAGTCAAGGGATTCCTAGGTATTTGGGAATGAACCTTGAGACCACCTCTGCCCTAGATTCTGAAATCCATTTGGCAAACCAAAGATCAAAAATGAGATAAAAATCCCAACACACCATGGAATATAGAAAAAGGCAAAGCTAGGCTGAAAACAAATGTCATAACCTTAAAAACCCATAACACCGACAGCAACAGAACCATACACCAACATGCAAAGTCGTGCATGTCAAAACCAACTAAGAAATCACACATGCAATATGTTACCTGCAAGTATTCGTGTTGAAGCTGGATGATTCTTCTCTTCTTCCTTGATCCTTGCGTTCCTTCCTTTGCCTTTGCTTTCTTTTCCTTCCTTACTCCATAGTTAAAGGTGAGCAAAAACTTGAGCCAAGGGCTTAACACTGACAAATCTTTTCAACTGATCCTCACAAGCCTTTTTATCAATGAGGCCTCTATTTTCTTCATTTTCCATTATTTTCCTTCAATTTCTTCCTCACATGCAACATGTAACTTTTCACCTTACTTTTCTCCTAATTTCCTTTATTTTCATTAATAAATGTGCCAAAAATTCCTTTTTTCCTTTTAATGCCTTTTACATTTCCTTAGGCATAATACACCGAATGAACACCCACACTAGGATGTCCTGCCCAGCATTCAACTTGGAATACATGTCCCTTACCCGTGGTCTTATTTTTTCTTTGTTAACTTTTATTACATTAACTCTTCACCAGGGCTATTATAGATCCCTCCCCCATGGGGAACACCGTCCTCAGTGTTAAAACACACCAGGACCTCAACAAAACCTTTGAAAAATAAAAATACTACCCATGGATCTTTATAATTTGGCTCCTTGCAGTATTTATAATGAAAGACCCACTCAAAATTAAAACATCATGACAACATGATAACATAACAACCATAGCGCTTACTAGAGCTTTATAACATAGCTCATTACAGTATTTACAATAACCACATATTCACATATGCACATTTTATAAATTATAAAATAAAAGGATATGATGCCTGTATCAATCAACAAGGGAATCCAAAGGATCACACCTCAACCCTCAAAAGTAGTACCATGGTTCACCTCCTTTCTAGGAAGTCGAAAATCCACTATCACAGTAAAATTTGCATCCAATGTCCAGCTCTATAATCTTGCGGCACTTGTCCTCTCAGTGAGCAGTTATCGGCTCATTGTTCCAGGGCGCACTCCCAATTTGCATATGATTCCATATGGCAATGCTCATGACCCAAAAAAAATATTCCTAACCTTCCCTTCTCTGCTATAGAGTCCCTCGGGAAATTCGGTCACCCCTTTCATGCTGTTACTCACCTTCAAAGTTCCTCGGTATCCCTTATCTTGGTTGAACCATCCCATTGGAAATGTTTCCTCGAATCAAAAGATACAAAAACCAAGGGATATACCTACCTCAAAACCATCATATCGATCATAACATGCTCATGGAAATCAATGGAGACTGTTGCGTACCACCCAACAGGGAATTTCATGTGTTCTTGTACCAAGCACATAACTTCCATTAGATTCGAATAAATTGAAATAACTTGAAATCATACCTCATTGGTAGTCATCAATAATGTACACTTCCAATCCTGTTTACTTCCTATCACCACAAGTCAAACTAGCATCTTTGACCAAATCATCATGTATAAATATATCACATCACGTTAGCTCAAAACTCAACCATCATAGATAAAAATCATAGATCACATGTAACCATCATAAGCCAAAATCATATATCACATGTAATCATCATACCAAAATCATAGATCACATGTAATTATCATAAATTAGAATCATAGATCACATGCATAATAAAAATGAAATAAAATATTAATACTTATCCTTTAATCAATCCTTAGCTTCTACCTTTGTCTTTATTTTTTATGCACTCCAGATCAGTTGCCACACCTGACAAACACCAATGCCTTCTCCTTAATAATGTGCACATACACATAGTGTGCATCACACACATACAACCACACATAACATACAACACCATGCAATGCATGCACCTACACTCAACATACCAAACATACACCTACACCCAATGTACAACACAACACATGCATCTGTATACAATGTACAACACCACACAATACATGTACCTACACGTGACATACAACACAATACAAAACATGTACCTACACAGAGTACAACCTAATGAATACACATGTCACGATACCACAACTACATAATGCACGTATATATTATCGCATGTCTGCAACACAACATGCATGAAATCCACATAATACCACATATACACCAGTACCATTTATACAACATTTACATAGTACATCCAAGAGTCTTCAACACATCTAGCTCAACTATTTTTGGGTAAGTCCGCGTTACTTGTCTTTTGCAGCATTTCTGTCAATTTTCATGTTTTGGCTTGTCTGAGTGTTGTCTGCTTGATTTCTGTGAAGGCTTGTTGTTGTTTGCATGCATGTTAGCTTATCCAAGCATTGTTTCAATTTTCTTTAGCATCTCACTTATGTCACATGCATGACATTATTTTGCATGAACGGTCATTGATTTAGCGACTCGTTTCACACACATGCATATTGTTCCATTTTTTGAATCTTGCATTTCCTATTTGCATGTAAAATCATTCACCTTTGCTTACACTCAGTATTGCCATACATTCACATCTTCATTTTCTTTCGGTTCTTGTCGGCGGGTTTGGATAACATTGGCCTGGACTTTGCCTTACCTAGACAACTTTGCACAATTCTAAGAGGGAAGGCTCTGCCTTGCTCCTAGAAAATGCACA
>APFE030301811.1:0-15271 GCA_000404065.3 Pinus taeda
ATACAACATGGTTTTCATAGGAGCCTCAACGACCCAAACCTATATACCAAGATAAAGAAACATAGGCAAATCATTTTGATTTCTTTGTATGTGGATGACATGATTATAACAGGAAATGCAAATAATTTGATCAAAGAAATCAAGCAGCAAATGTCACAGGTATTTGAAATGAAAGACCTTGGAGATATTCATTATTGCCTAGGTTTGGAGGTGTGGAAAGATTCTTGTCAAACTTTTCTAACTCAAGGAAAGTATGCCAGAACCCTGTTGGAAAGATTCGGAATGGAACAGTGTAAAACAAAAACAACACCATTGCAGCAGAATCTCAAGTTAAGCAGTGATGATGGCACAAAACAGGTGGATGCCACTTTGTATAGACAGCTAGTGGGAAGTTTGATATATCTCACGACAACTAGACCTGATCTGGCATATTCCGTTAGTGTGCTGAGTCAGTTTATGTCCAAACCACTTGAAAGTCACTGGATTGCAGCAAAATGTGTGTTGAGATACCTTAGTGGTACTTGTAATTATGGTATTTTATACACTGACATTTCTAATGTTACTTTAGCAGGTTATTCAGATTCAGATTGGGCAGGCAACCTGGATGATCGTAGATCCATCACAGGATATGCATTTAGTATTGGATCCGGGGTTATCTCGTGGAGTAGCAGAAAACAAAGTACTGTAGCATTATCATCATGTGAAGCTAAGTACCAGGTGTTGTGTGCAACAACATGCGAAGCCATCTGGTTGAGGAGATTGCTTAGCGATGTAGGCGAAAGTCAGAAAGATGCAACCAGCATCAAAAATGACAACCAGAGCACAATAAAGCTTGCATACAATCCAGTTTTCCATAAAGATACTAAACATATTGATACTCAGTTTCATTTTGTTCGCGAAAAGATACAGTCAAAAGAAATATGTGTGGAATATTGTAACACTTGTGATAATTTAGCTGATATTTTTACTAATCCTCTAGTGCGAGAAAAGTTTGATTTATTTAGAGGGGTGTTTGGAGTGCAAAATAACCCTTTCTCCATTAAGGGGGGGAGTTAAAAATAATGGAGAAATGGTTATATGGTTGTAACGTATCTCCTTAGTTTAGGATTAGTTCGTAGAGTTTAGGAGGTTGTTTACAACTACCTATTTTTCAGTGATGTATTTAATATTGTAATATTCATTTGATGTAATGTAGAGTGAATGTGAGAGAGTCTCGTCTTTGTTTGAGTGCAGTCTCCCAGGTGCCGTACACACCTGTGAGCTGCAACTCCTTCATTTAATTCAAAGTGTGATTTTTATCTTACGCCCACATGGATTGGCATTCCAACATGGCAAGCTAAGAAAAGGTCCTTTCACAAAGTGGGTAGGTAACCTCCAAGAGTAGGGAAAATTTTCATGTTCTTTCCAGAGCAAATCGTTATTTATTGCTTTATTTGTATAGTGAAAATGAAGGCATTTTCGTGTCCAGAAAATGGAAGGTTGACTTTTTCTTATGAAAAATGGGAAGGTCAAGGTACATTCATATAAAACTAATACTTAGTAATAAAAAATAAAGGTTCATAATTAACGCAATCTAACTAAAATACAGTTTTGAGAACACAAAAAAAGAAATCTATGATGAATTGTACCAACAATAAGTATGATTAATTGTTAAAGAACATATAAAATATCTCCAAAGCATAATTATGTCCAATAAAAAATCTACAAAATGCAATCCTGATATCTTGCAATTTTCCAACTCCTTTTCAATTTCATTCCATGGAGAGATAGGTATAAATAACAAAATTAACCCTTCAATTCCTATACATACATTGATATCAGTAATTATCAGCGTTTGGTGGGCTCAACACATCTTAAGTTGGCACAAACAATGGACTCATTCATGTTAATATATTTTCAGTTTATACATAGATTGATATCAGTAATTAGCAGTGTTTGGTGGGGTCAATACATCTCAAGCTGGCACAAACAATGGACTCATTCATGTTAATATATTTTCAGTTTTCACCTTTCATTACCCAGTGAAAAGGTCAATCAAGTCATGGTATTAGTCACTCTCCATTATCATCATCTTGAGAGACTAGATCAATAAATAATGATCATCGTCCGTCAGTAACAGTCAGCAATGGCATGCTTTCAAAATGGTGTACACAAGATGGTTCTTAAGTTACACGAGCACTGGAGTGGAACAGGGCATGCAGGAACACAAGGTCTACTGCTTTTAGGCTCAAATAATTCTATAACTAAAATGGCAGATGCAAGAGCATAGGTGTTTTGGATGTGGGAAACCCTACAAAGGCCAGAACAAAGATTCATGTTCTATATGCTCTATTTTGGACATGGAAAACCCTGCAAAGGCCAGAAGAAAGATTCATGATCTATATGCTCTGTTTTGGATGTGGGAAACCCTGAAAAGGCCAAAAACTGTGGGAAACCCTGAAAAGGCCAAAAACACAGGGTCCGCTCCTTTAAACTCAGATCATCGTATATGTAAAATGGCAGCTGCACGAGCATCTACAAGATCATATTTCCCTGCTGCTTGGACATCAATCGCTAGGTGTTTTGGATGTGGGAAACCATGCAAAAGCACGAATAAAGATTCATGTTCGGTTGGAATTGAACTTGCGAACTGTGATCTTCTCTCCATTTTCAAATGGAGATAATGGAAGTATAGATTATGGTTTTTAGATTTCTGTGGTGTGGTTTTTGAGAAGCTAAATTCAGATATAGACCATTCCAATATAGACCATTCCAACGATTCACTCTTAACAATACGGATACGCTTTTTTCTTTTTGACATGTTCGCCGAAATCTATACATTAGATCCTGTGTAAAACTTGATGCAAGGGTGGCCTACAGCCGAAGAGGAAAATATTGTCAATAAGATTCGTATATTTATAATTGCATTTAAGAGAAAATAAAGAGAGCATATATACATAATATTTGATGCCCAGCAATTCAACAATTTTACTTACTGTAAGTCAGTAATAATCAGCAATTACATGCTTTCAAAAGGCTGTACACAAGCTACGTTTTCAGTGAGACGAGCACTGCAGTGGAACAGGGCATGCAGGAACACGCAGCCTGCTCCTTTTTGACTCAGATAATCTTATCTGTGAAATAGCAACTGCAAGATCATCTACAATCTCATATGTCCTTACTGCTTGGATATCAATCTCTGGTTGTGTTAGACGTGCGAAACCCTGCAAAGGCCTGCAGAAAGATTCATCTTCTCCATAATCTGTTGGAATTGAATCTGCAAACTGTGCTCTTCTCTCCCTTTTACATGGAGATAATGGAAGTGAGGATTCTTCTAAACATTGACCCTTCACAGCAAGGAAACAGTTTTTCCCCTTTGGGATGCTCGCTAGAATCTTTACATTAGGCTCTGTGTAAAACTCGATCCAAGGGTGGCCTGCAACCACAGATGAAAATATGGTGAAGAGATTCATAATTACATCTTAAGATAGATGAAGATATGGTCAAGAGATTCATAATTACATCTTAAGAGAAAATAAAGATAGCACATATACATAATATTTAATGCTCAGCAATGCAACAACTTTACTCACTCTATAAAATAAAGATAGCACATATACAAAATATTTAAAGCTCAGCAATGCAACAATTTTACTCACTCAGTACTTCCTGAGGAGAAAGTCTCTTTTCCACATCCCTTCAAAGCATCCTTGATAGCAAATCCTTTGCTAACCCTGATATGGACTGCCACTCTTCAGAATGAAAATCTAACTGTACTAGTTTTATTGCCTCAAATATGGCTTTAATAGATTCTCTTCGAAATGGTAATCTGCCTATCAAAAGAACATGTAGGAGGACACCAGCCCCCCAAACATCAACCTTTTCTGAATATGCACCTGCCAAAACTTCAGGGGCAATATACGAAGGACTCCCTACCACCCCAGAGAAGGTTTGACCTGTTTGAATGTAAAAAAGTGCTCTCAGTGAAATACATAAAGGAAAATACTTAATTATTGTAATAATGATGATAATTTCCTTGTATACATGTTTAGTGAGCAGAACCAAAGTTGATTACTATGCAGTTAACAGAAAAATACCTTTTGCAAACCGCATGGACAAGCCAAAATCAGCTAGCTTCAGTTGTCCGGAACTGGCTCGGAGAACATTCTCAAGTTTTATATCCCGATGGACAACGCCCAACTCATGACAGTATTTAATGACCATTATTAATTCCTTGATCAAGTTTGTTGCCTGATGCTCAGAGTAGCATCCAATCCTAGACATCTCGTCAGTGAGGCGTCCACCAGAGCATAACTCCATCACAAGATGCAAGGAGCAATGCCAGCTGCTATAGGATGCAAATCTAAGAAACCCAATTCTTGACCCCTCATCTTTTCCATTATCAGGTTCCTCTGCTGTTGGAAAGAAAGGTGCGAGGCTAATGATGTGGAAGACTCGCCATTATTGCGTAGGCGAGCTGTGTCTTCTAAATTGGCATGGTCTACTACTCCTCTTTTCCGCTTCCTTGGCAATGAATCCTTTCAACTATGGACTCTGCCAAAAAAAATAAACTGGGGCTGCTCAACCAGACCAGAAGGGAAGAATGTATATGGAAAAAAAGAGCCTATACTGACTAAATCCAATTAAATGCTGGGAAACAATACAATCTGCACACAAAAGCAAATAGCCTCTAAATAAAAATCAAATAGCCTGTAAAAGATAAAATAAACCCTCTGAAAATTCAGATAAAACGAATCTAAGTGATTTTCGGTACCATCTTTTCAAATCCCCTTCCTCACCCCTATTTAATTCCTATTACTGGAGTGATAGCGCCCCTTTCCTAAGTGGATAGGGTCTGGGAGTTAGAGCCTGTGGACTTCATCTCAAAAATGTCATATTGTGATTGGAATTCAGGAATGTTTTGTTTATTCTTTTGGAAAACTCTCATGTCTTCCTTCCCTATTACCAATAACACTTAAGGGTTCATTGGGCACTAATGTTGGGCATTTAGAGAAGTTTTATGAAATTGTTATTAAGTGTCGGCCCTATTTATTAATGTGAGATTTGTAGTATTGGGAAATTATTCATAGTCCATTTTTAATAGTATTATTTGATGCACTTGTATTTTATAAAAATTGGGTAAGAATTACAGCTCTAGTTTGGTAATGGCATACCATTACAAAGTTGGAGGGGACTAATTTTTTAAGAGATGATGATGAGTCATCCAATAATAATTAGGCTTTTCTCATTATTTTTAATTTTTGTTAAAGTATATTGGGTATTTTTTTGTGTGGGTAAACAAATCTAATTTGTCAATGTCTCATAAACTTGATGGTTTGGAATAGAGTTTATGGATTATTTCTTATCATTAATGCCTTCTCTATTAAGGAAAATAATGGAAATATTGTTCCCAATTATTATATTAAAAAAATTTAAAAATATTACAATATTTCTAATGTAGCATGTGTCAAGATGAGCTATTAGATTTGGAGCATTGTCTTCTTCCAAGCCTAAGTATTACAAAGATCCAAAAGCTACATTTTCATCAAGTCAGTGTTTAGTTTTACCTAGTCTTGTTTTTATTAGAAATGTTAAACTCCATTAATTTTTGCCAACCTATAACCTACAGTTATGGAACTAAACTGCAGTCTTTCCTTAATTTTTGGAAACCAACTGCAGTAATTTCCTTAAATTAAGGAAATCAACTGCAGTTAATTAATTTTCTGGTTGGAGCTTCTGAAGTGGTCCATTACTCCATCTGGAGTTCTCTACCTTGATCTGTGGAACACCTGACACATAGCCATTAGACGCTTGATGGAAGTTTGGCTATAAATTCATCTGTTTGGTCCCCAAGTTAGCTTCTCAATCCCCTTCAGTTGTTTACATCATCTAGCTGAGAGAGCATAGCTTGGAAGTGCCTTCAGATTCACTGTGATTTTTCTTTTCTTTTTGCTTGGATTGTAGCTGGAGTGATGTTTCAGTGAATAAAGCAAGTGGACTGTGGTTTGCAGCAAGAGCGTTATCAATGGCTGCAGGTAATCCTGGGCATTGAAATTTCATTGTTAGATTCTTTAATTCCGCATATAGAATCGTTGTTGTAAATTTCTTACATTGGTATCAGAGCGTACATTTATCTCTGCCTTGGTATAGATTTAGTTTAAATTTCCTCTGATTGATGTGATTGTATCCCGCTAAGTAGCTGTCTGATTCGCATCGGATACGATTACGCATACCCTTCTAAGTTCTGAGCAGCAAACATAAATCACAGCATATAAATGGTATGTTAGAATGGGTTGTATTTATTTAACAACCATTAAAAGGGTTTTACCAATACGTTTTGTGCTGGTTGTCTTGACCCATCGAGTGTGTCCCTGTGTGAATGCATTGATTGCATTGAGTATAGGCCCTAAAGCCAGGTATGAGGTTGCATTGTGCTGTTGCTGCTCATTAAAGAAAGAAACGACATTCCAAAAGCTTATTTAAAGAATCGTTGTTAATTCTTACCATCATTAGTTTAGCCGACTATTGGATTGGATGGTGGAATAAATGAAATATACCCTTCAAGCGAATGAAAATGCTATGAGGATACGCCCTCAAAGGGCTTTCAGCAATTTTGCATTTGCGTATAAGTGGCTTGCTTTGAATCGAACGCAAACCACCTAATTAAAGATGCTTATTTACCCTTGCCGAACCAAGGCTATGAATACTCTAAAACAAAGGAAACCAAAACGGAGTGCCGCCATGTAGCGAAGAAGCTAAGGTTCCCACTATTCTTGTTTTATTTTTTGTATTTCCTTAGCCCGACTGCCTCTGGGATTTGCATTAACGGCAGACAGAATCACTCTACTGGAGCTGAAGAAATCCCTTAAGGGGGAAGAGATTTCCGATTGGAGCCAGAATCATTCAGATCACTGTTCATAGACCGGGGTTACATGCAGTCCGGTCTCTGGCAGAGTCATTGCCCTTAATCTTCGCGGCACCGGTTATTGCAGCGGAGCCGAGGGTTTTCCTTCGTTTTGTCCTTCAGAGCATAACTATATATGTCTAACTTGTTTCTCAAGTCATACAAGAAGCTTCCACTAATGTAACCATTTGTTTGAACCAAACCAAAGTGGCTTGAAACCATCCAGTGTTATTCAGGCCTAACAAAAATAAGAATGAACAAACAACCTTCAATATATAATGACTTATATATGTTAAGTTTTATAATTAATGGAGAGGAGCACATATTTATCTGTCTGTAGTTTTGACAGATGTCAAATTAAAATAATTGATGGAGTACTTAAAAGTTAATACATACATTGTTATGTATTTTAGGCTTGTTTATGTATCATTGGGCTGAATTTTGTGCTTTGTTAGTTTATATGGTGCAAGCTCTTTGAAGCTTTTTGGCTTTAAAAATTTATTATGTGTGGGTGCATGGGAGCTGTGTTATGTGGGGCATTGTCTTTATAAGTATGGCATAAAATGGTGGTTTTGGTTGGTTTGTTGGTTGATGTACAAGTTGAACACTTTCAGACTTATAGGCTAACCTTTTAGTCAAGAGCGACCCTTATATAAGTTAACCTTTCAAAACCTTTCAATCACGACCAACCCTTCGAAGTGTTCGTTCTTTCCAAGCCAACTCTTCCTGCATTTGCTATTCTTTTCTTTTGGTGAGTCATTAAATTACTAAACTGTGCTCATATTTAATTTGCGTAAAGGAGTGCTTTAATTTAATTTAATTTTAATTTTAATTTATTTATCTTATGAGCAAAATAGCTTGTTTGCTGGTCTATTTTTGTTTGTTTTATAAACTTAAGGATGGAGCCTGAAGTCAAGCCAGCTAGCCTTTGAACTGCATTTGCTATGCAAGTGCAAAGTAGATCAATGCTACTTCAGTCAATCTCCGGGTTTTGTTTATGAATTGAACAATCGATTTGCAGTCATTTATGGTAATGCTGACTGCAAATTGACATTTTAAATAAAGAATAATGTCTAGTGATCCATATAATTTTAATTAATTAGAGAATAGCCAGAGCATCTTTAATTAAATAAAATTATATATTTAGATTGGTTAGATCACATAAAGATTATTTAGACATTAAATTGTAATTAATTAGACTAAATATAATAAATTTTATCCCACAGGAATTTTTATTATATTTATCTAATTAATTAGGATAAAATTTCAAAACCTACCCACAGGAGTTATGAATTAATAGTTTTATCATAAAGGTCAAAGCAATGAATAATTGAATCTGCTTGAATTAAAATTTGAGCCCACGAGCAATGTTTATGTCATTAGATTCAATTTTGAGCATGATTTACATTGGTAAAACATGGAATTTATTAAGCTTCAAATTTAACATAAGCAAATTAAGATCGTGAGATCAGATAGAGGTGGAAAATATTATGGTAGATACACAAAAGATGGACAAGCACCTGGGCCATTTGCTAAATTTCTTCAAGAGCATGGGATTGTTGCCCAATACAACATGCCTAGTTCACCCGACCAGAATGGTGTAGTAGAAAGAAGAAATCGAACATTATTGGACATGGTGCAGAGTATGCTTAGCAGCTCCAATCTTCCTAAATCCTTGTGGACTGAAGCACTTAAGATGACAGTGTATATATTAAACCAAGTTCCAACCAAGGCGGTTCCGAAAACGCCATTTGAATTATGCAAAGGTTGGAAACCAAGTTTGCAACATATGCGCGTTTGGGGATGCCCGTCTGAAGTGAGAATTTATAATCCACAAGAGAGGAAGCTGGACCCAAAGACGATTAGTGGGTATTTCATTGGATATGTTGAAAGGTCTAAAGGTTACAGATTTTATTGTCCATCTCACAGCACTAGGATTGTGGAATCAAGAAATGCAAAGTTTCTTGAAAATGACTTGATCAGTGGGAGCGATCAAACCAGAAACATAGTTTCTGAAAAGGATCATTCAGAATATCAACCTTCCACTTCAAGTGATAGATTGATTATTGTTCATAGCACCCCTCAAGTACAAACTGGTGTTGAACAACCAATCGTTGAAATTCCACAAGCTGTTGACGATATTCGAGTAGATCAAGGAGTTCAAGAGTTGCCAAGAACTTTTGAACAACAAGTTGAACCACATACTTCTCAGGAAGATGATGGTACAACATTAAGAAGATCTACTAGACCAAAGAGATCAGAAATTCCTAATGATTATGTTGTGTATCTACAAGAATCTGACTACATGCTTATATATAGACGGATGGACAACTTGGAAGTAATTGGCTACTCAGATTCTGACTTTGCTGGATGTGTTGATTCACGCAAATCAACACCAGGTTACATTTTTATGATGGCCGGTGGAGTTGTATCATGGAGGAGTGCCAAGCAAACCTTGATTGTCGCTTCCACTATGGAAGCCGAGTTCGTCTCGTGTTTTGAGGCTACTTTACATGGTGTATGGCTTAAGAGTTTCATTTCTGGGCTTAGAATTATGGATTATATCTCTAAGCCATTGAGAATATATTGTGATAATTCAGCTGTTGTTTTTATGGCTAAAAACAACAAAAGTGGGAGTCAAAATAAACACATCGACATTAAGTATTTAGCTATAAGGGAACGTGTAAAAGAAAAGAAAGTGGTCATTGAGCACGTCAGCAACTGAATTGATGATCGTTGATCCTTTGACTAAGGGCATGCACCATTTAAATTCAAGGATCAATGAACGAATATGGGACTTGCGTTATTATGTAGTTTCTCCATTGTATGACAATGTTATTTAATGAAATGCTTAATTATTGTGATGTTTTTTCTCATATTTTGTGCACCTTAGTTGATTTGAGAAATTCATTAAGAAGGACCAAGAATAAACATAAGGTTTATTCATTAAGAAATTGTTGCCACATAAATTATAATAAGAATAAATACATAGTAATACATGGTAGATAATACTCATCATTAGAGGACTTATCGCCATGATTCATGTATCTATTACTTAATACAGATTTTCAATGGTTTTTAAGTTGAGACATTAAGTTTGGAAGTATGGACCAAGTGGGAGAATTTTAAACTCCATTGATTTTTGCCAACATGTAACCTAGAGTTATGGAACTAAACTGCAGTCTTTCCTTAATTTTTGGAAACCAACTGCAGTAATTTCCTTAAATTAAGGAAATCAACTGCAGTTAATTAAATTTCTGGTTGGAGCTTCTGAAGTGGTCCATTACTCCATCTGGAGTTCTCTACCTTGATCTGTGGAACACCTAACACATAGCCATTAGACGCTTGATGGAAGCTTGGCTATAAATTCATCTGTTTGGTCCCCAAGTTAGCTTCTCAATCCCCTTCAGTTGTTTACACCATCTAGCTGAGAGAGCATAGCTTGGAAGTGCCTTCCGATTCACTGTGATTTTTCTTTTCTTTTTTCTTGGATTGTAGCTGGAGTGCTGTTTCAGTGAATAAAGCAAGTGGATTGTGGTTTGCAGCAAAAGCATTATCAATGGCTGGAGGTAATCCTGGGCATTGAAATTTCATTTTTAGATTCTCTAATTCCGCATATAGAATCGCTGTTGTAAATTTCTTACAAGAAGCACATGAAATTTAGTATAATTAGAGGTAAACAAACCTTTCATGTCCATTAAATTTAAAACAACTATGTATAGATTTAATAGAGTTTGGTCTCAATGAATTGATTTGCACAAGTGGATTCTTTCTAATTGGACCAAGTATTGTGAAATTTTCTTGTGCTCCAAAGGGTATTTTGTTGTTCAATTTGATAATTCTATCGATTAACAAAAAATCTTTGACATGGTCTCTAGTTTTGGGGCAAGGTGATGACCTTTATTACCCATTGGTTTTATATGTTGATCCTTCTTCAATGGTTGTATCCAAAATGTCAATTTGGGTCAAAACCCCAAATTTCGCTCTTTTATTTAAGAAACCTTTAGCATTTAATGACATGAAAAATACTTTGGGGGTTATTTAAAGTATGATGTGGATCACTTTGTGTAAGGTTTGTTCACATATTCTTAAATTTTCTTTGAGATTGATCTTAGCAAAGTTCTTCTAGGTAGAATGATACTAAATTTTTTAAATGTATGACTCTTGGTTATGAAAATACAACAATTTGTTGTAATATTTATTGAGCCAAGAGACTCATTCTACAACCCAGTATGAAGGCGATGTGTAAATATGTCAGTGCTCAACTTGGAGTCTATTAAAATAAAAGTAAAATATTCTCTAAATAGAAAAGAAATGTTGGATATAATAAAAAAAATATGTTATGCATATTTAATTAGTTGTCCATATAACCTAATATAATAAAATATCCAATGTGAGTTATGAATAAAATGTTTTAATAAGAATTAATATTGACGTACACTTAAAAATATATTAATAAAAAAAAAGTATTTTAACGTGTGTTGATAAAATGACTCAATGTGTTGTTATGTACAATATTTTATATATTGGTTTCAAAAATTATGTATATATCATATATTGAAAAAGCAAGTTTTATTGGTTAAAACATTTGATGTCGTCTCGGTAATTTACAATTTAATCCTTTTTTAGGTATACGATTTTTTGTCAAAATCCAATAAAGAATTTTTGGACTTACAAGTTTAAGTTATAAAATACAATTTAAACAATGAAAAATTACACATTATTTTTGCACTCTAAAATAAGTATGCTTAAGATGGATCTATGCTATTCCTAATACAAGACATCTCCTCAAGTCTTGTGGTCCTCCAAAGAAGAAAAATGAACATTTCTTTAAATCCAAAATTTGGCAACATTATGAATTCCCCTTGTGAATGATAAAGAGGATAAGAACTCCATAGATTTGCAAGTTTTAATTTTAAAAGAAGACTTGAATGATGGAACAATGATAAGAATGATGAGATAAATTAAAATGTCGGGGTTAATGAGGAAAATATCAATAAAGTGGATCCCCCATGTGAGACTGTAGCAAGTGAAGATATAACTCATAAAATTAAGAGATATAATGAATTTTATATTTGCAAGTCTAAGGTCCATGAGGTCATGGATAGATGGTGATCGGGTGTTCTGTTAAAGCACTCCTTGATGTGAAGTCACCAGTTCAATTCCCCACCCAATTAAGGTGATATATTGGACATGTTGAAGATGTAGTCCTGCCAAGCTTACAAAAAAAAGATATCTATAAGTCTAATAAAGAATGACTATCCATTTAGATTCTAAAGGAAAAAAAAAATTGACATACATGCAATTTAAGAACCATAGGTTTAGAAAAAAATTTAAAAAAAGGAAGAAAGAGAAAAAAGATGATGAAAGATAATGTTTTTCACTATTCCATTTTAGTTGATACATAGTTGTCATTATTTTGATATATGTGTAAATATTTTGAGATATTTTTTAAAATAATTTAAAAAACATTTACAAAATATAACATTTTCATATTAAATTATAATTATTTTCTTTTACATGTTAACACCTTCTAAAATATATTATTAAAATTGGGAGAAAATAGTAATAATATTGAAAAAATTATAAATAAAGAGTTAATATAATTATTATAATAATTAAATATGTAAATAATATTCCAAATTTAGCAAAGAAGGGGTGGGGATAAATATGAAAACTTATTAATTTAAACAGGAATAATGAAGACTTAATAAACAAAAATAAATATTCACTATAAGTAAGAAGGCACAAATACTATATAAATTATGAAAATAATAAAATATTTATAATACAGAATCGACTATAGAATTATTAATAAATGTTTTTTTGTTTTTAAATAGTATGAAATATAAAAATATAGAATATGAAATTAATAGGTAAATATAGTATTGAAATATAGTGATGATATATTTAATATATTAGAGTGAGTAAAATAAATAAGAGGAAATAGATAATATAATAAAGATATAGAAGTAGTGTTCCATGGGGACACACTCCGGAGGGTAGGGGATGTGCTTTGTCACTCTCCCACTCTCTTTGGATAGGGAAACTCTTGGGGAAACATTTCTCATGTCCTCCTTTTTAGGGAAACTCCAACGGACCTTTTTCTCGATGACGAAAAGCAACCTCACGTTCCCACAAATTTATTTGCTAATAACAATTAAAAACATAAAAACTCTAAAACATAATCATCCACATTTCTCATTAACCCTACGATTTACCTTGTCACCTGACATTGTCCTTCTACTGTCGCTTAACTTTTTACCTTACCACTTGATATTTTCCTACGGCCGCTACTCGACAATTTCCATCTGCAATTTGTTGTGATTCAAATTTACCATAGACCGAGGGCCTTAGAAATTTTGAGTTGTGATTTTCATTTTGTGACATGGAACTCTCAAATTGGAGTTGTGATTTTTATTATGTGACTTGGAGCCATTGGATTGGAGCTGCATTTATTATTTAGTATCTTTTTGAGAAATTTACTAGGATTGCACTGCTTTCTATGTTTATTTTTAGTTTAGTATTCTATGGCTATGTTAGAATTCAGCATAATTTTATTGTCTATATGATGAATTTACTTTTGATGTGCATTGTGTAATTTCAATTGTCAAATGATTAATTTAATTTAGATTTACCTTACATAATATTAATGTCAATTTCCAAATGATGAATTTAGATGGAACATTGCATAATGTCAAATGATGGATTCAATTTAGTAATATACTTTCAGATTTACAAGTTGACATTGATGATTACAGAAATGTCAAATGATAACTATGATTCATAATAGTCCAATTCAAACGATCAAATTCATCCCCAATCAGGGTGCGAGCGGTTTAATAGCAGTAATAGTATGATGGACATCTCCCGAATCCCAAGGTGATCCGTTGCCACCCTCCACATCCTCGTATCACATGGAGTGGCGACAACACGTCTGAAAGCAATCAATGTAACTTATGAAGGTGGAAGGTTAGCTTAATGTGACATGCACCCAGCCTTTTCGGTGTTCAATTTGGTAATTTCTCGTTTTGTGTTTGTGCTTGGCATAAGTTTGGAATTGAGCATCTCTGCAACATGCAGTAGAATTTTGTGACAGAAATTTACAGGACTCTGATTCATTCACCATTGGTTCAGGTCATCGGTCTCTGGTATGTTCTTAGACTTCTAACTTATTTATCTATCATGGAGTGTTCTTCTTGTCTTCAGGTTTCATGGGAGAAGGGATATGATTTGTATAAAATGGGTTTGGAAATGTATTTTCTGGAAGTGGGTATGGTCGTCTCTGAATTGCTTGAAGGTTGTCTTTTTTTCCTTATTCCTGTGTTTGTGCTCTATGGAGTTTTGTTGGCTTGTATAGGTGCTATGTTGATGAGACCAACAGGGTGCTTATGATCTCTCTGGACCTCTCACGGACACCCCAACCATGGTTATCCTCTAGCATTTTGTGGCTATGGCTCGAATATTCTCATGTTTCTACGAAACAATGAATTGGAAGGTCATTCTGCCCTACAACGGTTTGATTGTTGTTGGCCTCATGGTTTTGAAAATTGGTATGCCTTCTTTGTAAGGCCCCGAGGTTGAAATTGGGGTCACTATTGGGTTTTGTATGGGATGTGGTTGTCACCATCAATTACCTTGACAGGTTCTCTCCGGCATGACCCCCAACAACACTTTTCACCTCGGTTGTGGCTCGTTTTGGGTTGGCATCCTGAGTATCGATTTGGGGGTTTCATTTTGTTTTATTTGTATCATAAACATTAGATCATGGGTCGAGTGGCTTCTGGAAGAGGTCAGACCAGTCAAGGCTCTCGTGGGCATGAAAAGAAGGCCAATTCGGCTAGTACCTCTAACAACCCTAGCACATCTTTTGAAAAATCACGTGGATGCAAGTCCACCTCCTCGATTATTAAAGAAGTGACTACAATGCATCATGCAAGATCGACCCATGCTCATCAACTCATTTATAAATGGTAGGAAGAGTTAAATGAGACAGTGGGATTGCTAGACCTTGACTTAGATGATTGGCATACCCTAGTGCCTAATAAGTGGACGATGCACTTGTATTGGCTGTTAAAGATCCTAGTGGTTAAAGCCCTGAAGCATATCCCCCCAATATTGGCCACGAATGCTCAAGCTCTACTAGGCTATAGCAAAGATTTTCAGCAAATCAAATTTCAGATACAACAACAAAGCCACTGCCTTAGCCATAGTTAAAGGCATATCCCATGCATTCCACAATCTGAATTTCCCAGGTCAAGTGTCAAGGATCCGACTCTTGTTGACTCAACAGATGATGAGTAGTCTCGCATATCACTTCTCTTTTACTTATTAATATATGCAACAATTTTTATCATTTCAGTACCTTCAGTATGTTAGGCTCCCACC
>APFE030301813.1:7333-20232 GCA_000404065.3 Pinus taeda
TGCAAGTTCCTAATTGCACAATTTAAAAGTTGATCAGAAAGACCAACCTGAGATCCAACGCTATTTGCTATGGGAGAAGTGTCTTTCCTGTCCTTTAGCTTTGGCCGGTCACTATCCTTGCGCTCCACGCATGGACACCTGCACAAATGAAGAAAAACCCAAAACAAGCGTAAAATCCAATATCATACAATTATATATCAGTCAAGCAGGATATAATTCAAATATTACCAGAAGAACATGTGAATGGAACCATAATAACAGTCGCTTATTATTCAAATAGAAAAAAGAGAAGAATTACAACCAATGAAGGCTTGACGCTGCAAATCTCCTCTAACTGGGTCAGTAGTCCAACATGTCTTGCAAAGTCACTTCCTCTCTCAACACTCCAGCAGCATAACCTCTCTTTCAACTCTCACTATCAATTATAAGCTTCAACACTCTGAGACTATCATTAGCACTAGCCTGTTCAATGTGAGGTGACAGGCTTTTATGGATGGAAGAGGTGGAAGCATTCATCGTATCTGGACACCTATCGAAGATTTGGCAATGTCCCAGAATAGCCTTTGGACTGGGTTGTCATGGATAAAAAAGACGACACTCGATCGTATCCATGGGATTTTTCCTCAGGGAATTGCATGAGTAATGGAGGAAAAAACATTTCAGTGCGCGTTGGCCAAAAATCATGACTAATTTTGTGTGGCGCGGGCTTTGTTCTGTGACAGCGCGTCTATGGGCGCACCCTCTTTGTAGGAACTGAGCCATTGGTGCGGGTCAGACACTGTGGACCCGCGCTAATGAAAAAAGGGTATTTTCCAAGGTTAATCTTCAAAGGGTGTCTTCAAGGATATTGAAGTTCATACTTAGGAGACCTCAATGCAAGTGTTTTTCAAGTTGTGTCACTGGTCACAGGTCTGTAAATGTGTCCTCCAATGTGTGACAGCGGGGGGGTAACAAGGACGGTGACCAACGGTGACAAATTACTACGTAACAAACCCCACCATGCCTTAGATGGACCAAAAGTTTGTTCTATCAGAGGAATCCTTCCATACCGAAGTCTCGTCATGGCTTGGGATTGCCAAAGAAGTTTGTGTTGTGAAACATATATACTTGTTTGGAGGAATGATGCCTCAACCACTACTCGTAGAAACCTCTACCACCTCCCAGAAGCACTTGGCTAAAGAAAAAACCACTCTAGTCACTAAGAGACCCAAGACACAAATACAGTCCTTACATATCACTTTGGAGGATCTCAGGGCATTAGTAAGTCCTTTTCCTACCTTTTATGAGTTTATAAGTTCAAATCCACTTGGTTCTTTAATATATAGGCTTGTTATTGTTTCAATCCTGCTAGTTGGCCCTCATTGATCTCGTACCCCACCTACCATCAAGAATACTCGACCACTTCCCACCAAACCACCATTGGTTCCCAAGAAAAATATTAAAACTTCCTCTATTCGAGTTGTTGATCTTACTAGCAAGGAACCCCAATCTCACACCAACACACCTGTCACAAATGAAAATTCATCCTCCACTTCTGCCGTACCCCCAAGGTCAAACAATCCATTGCCATGAACAATCTCCACCTCAACCACTATTTGTAACATTCCTCCAACGGGAAGCCCCCTCGATGCAAAACATATATGGAGGTCAACTCTATAATACAACCCATTATGGACACTACTAATAAGGCACTTGCGGCTCACCCAACATTTTTAGAATCCATTACTACATCCCTTTTATCTCTATTATTGGGGCCTGACCCATTCATGGAAACTAGCTAGCCCATCAACATAGAGAATTCGAACCTAGAAGCTATCCACCCATTTCCCCTAATCATCACTCCCACATCCTTGCAACCACCACAATCCAACCATCCCACATCAGTCCTCATACAACCGAGCCCTCATAGTTAGAATCCTCACCACAAAGACAGTATGAGAAATCAATTGTGAGTGGCCAACCATTATAGAGTCGGTTCCTCAAACCCACTACTATGACCCTTGATGACCACTAGAGTTGGTCATGCTCTCAATTGTTTAATTTCATTCAACTGGATGCACACCAAGTGGAGGCATTGCACAACACTCTGGCAGCTAAACATGAGCATCAACAACAACATAGTCTTTCCCTGGGTGCAGAACGAGATCACATTCTTCAAGAGAATAAAACTCTATAGAGCCAGATCTACCAAATAATTGCAAAGTTCCAGGATCTATGGCCCTTGGTTGCTGAGATAGTCATAAAAGCACCATAAGAATTTTCGACCTGCACTCTAGTCGAATGTTGCAATCACATCAAATCATCCTACACCGACATCATATCAACAAACAGAAAGCTCAAACGAAGTGTTGCTACTACTTAAAGGGAACTACCAGATCCTTCTTCTCAGTATACTATCGTGATTGTGTAGAAAATCACAAAAGAGACTTGTTTGAAATCCTCTCTCATTCAAGCTACAGAGGAAGCTCAAGGAATCTTAGCACAAGTTCATGATTGATTTGGCTACCTGGCAAAGAAAAATCAACTGGTATACCCTCTGTGCCACCAAGCTAATCATTTATTCAACCAAGCCATGGTTACCAGAAACAAAACCCATCGAAAGGAGTTCCTAGCCTACACAGATGCCATCGAAGGCCATATCCAACAAATTAAGGATGAATCAAGCAAGACTAAGAGTATTCTCTGGGACATTAAGCTGCCTGCACAATATCACTTCCATATGCTACAACAACTTAGCGAGGAGGAAGACACTCAATGGAATACCCTTTTGATGACCCTCCCTTCCCAACCAACAACTAAACTTGCAACATAGTTCATTAATCAAAAAAGTGCTCTCATAAGCTCATGGTAGGTGACACTCGCGAGTATAAATGTTTAGAAAATGTAGCCATTGAGTCCATTCTAGAGTTGGGTCTATTAGTCCAATTTATTGGGATAAACTAGAGCATGTATTTTAATATCAATCTGGGTTGGTAAACTTAGAAACACAACAAATTATATGGATCTTAGATCTATCTAGTTTAGAAAGCGATTGCTTAGCTGCTAAAAAATAAATACATGCTACAGTATAAAAAATAAAAATATTCTTTCTACTAAAGAATGAAAGCTATTCTAAGAGAGAATATAAGGAAAACATTCAAATCTAACCTATGAAAGCACATGGAAGAGTGATCAATGATATTATTCTGAATTAGAAGACAAGGAAGAGGCTCTTGTCTCAGAGGTTTTGGTTGTCCTTCCTTCTTCCTTCTATTCATTCAACAACATCATTTACACTTATCTAGACTATCAAAGCATAACAATAAAGCATGTAAATATATTCTAAGAAAGCATGGAAAGAGTGAATACTCATTCAATTCAATCTTAGCTCACAAATAAGAGGCTCTAACTTAGAGACCTGGGTTTTCCTTACTTATTCAAACTAATCACTGAAAATGATTCAATTCCAACATCTAAATGGACATGACATACTATTGAGTTTATATAGAAAATATTCACAAGAGATTACAATAAAAATATACAAAAAATTAAGATACTAACATATTGACAATTATGCACATTAATCAACAATATAGTGTACTTTTCTCAGTATGGGGGCCCTCCACCTTTGCATGGTACACATTAATATAATCAGCTACAACAAATCACCATTCACATCATACAATAATGTATCCACAAAAATCATAAAGCAAGTCTCTGTCTCAAATTATATTAAGGAAATAGTAATCATCATGTACATCTCTAGTTGTTGAGTGCTTTGCTAAAATAGACTAACAATATAACAATATGAGTTATAATTCTTGTAAAAACTAACAAGAGTCCCATTCCATCTCATAAGGTCGAGCTCATTCTTTCTGTTACACAAAATATGGAAAAATCCCACAAAATCTCAAAACTACCCCTAAATCAGGGGATTTCCTTTATGACTAGTCAAGTTTGACCAACATTGACCGAGATTATGTTTAGTGATTTTTGGTGAACCAATACGTATTTCTCCATCCTTGGTTCCTATAGTTTCCAAATATGCCTTTAGTTCATGCCCAGGTACCCTGCACATAGGACTTTGAACCAGCCATTATGGGAAAGTCTGTTTTTGCCTAAAAATTTAATTTTAATGTCAAACTTTTCCAAAATTCAAATCATGCAAAGTAATTGATAAATGTACCTAATATGATGAATTTGAAGAAAATATGGATGATGTATAAGGAATATGAATGAAAAATGAAGGCAAAATTAATGGTTATATGATCAAAATACATATCAAAAGTGGTACCCAACACCCCCCAAGAGGAAGATATTGCATGTCCACATGCACAAAAACTATCTCTGATCTGGTGTCAATGATCTCCTGCTACCGATGATGCATCCCAAAAATTTATCCCTGGAATCAAATTATTAACTAAAGGCTTCCTTGTCTCATTCCTTACAACCTTTTCTGTTTTGTTAGAAAGAATGCCACTAGGCTTGATAAGTTCTATAGGTCTTATCTCAGAAAGCACTAAACATAAAATAATCCTTACTAAATCATTTGAAAACTGACCCAACATTGAATCTATTTGTTGAGGCATCTACAACACAGATCCTTGTACCACAGACAATGTGATTATCATTTCCAGAATCAATGCTTTTTCTCAATTATTGCAAGCAAGTAAGAAGCATATGGGCATGTAGCTAGCATCCCACCTTCTATTATTGTCCCTTTCGTAATCAAAACACATATCTCTCACGTGAAAACCTTATCTTTGCATACTATTTCTTTCCTATATTGCTCGAGTTGCTCTGGCGAATCGGTTTGTTCCACAACAAGTACATGGTAACCCTTCTGGCTAATTTCTTAACACTCTCAGTGAAATTATTTTCATGGAATTTACAATGAGTTTTCTCCTCCTTTAACTCTGCTATAACATCTCACATGCCATTTTTTTATCAACCTTTTACCAAATCCCATTATACAACAATTTTATTTGTGAAAAAGGAATCCCTGAAGAGCTTCCATCTTGGTTATTCTCAAGAATCTCAAGATTCTCAAGGGAAACTGCATCAAGCACCAAGTAAGGTTCAACAAGATGAACATCTTGGGAAGAAAAGACTCAGTTGCTCTTACACTTGTATAGTCCAACATCTCTACCATACTTAGAATAACTCAGACAAGCATGAGGTTATTGTGATCATGCTTCTTCACACATCTTACCATATACCAATCTTCACACATATATCAACCTATCAATTTCCCAGCTTAACGGAGTAGAGTTTTGTTAGTAAACTTCATCCTAGACTTTCACTTCCTTTTAGAAAGAGCTCAAAATTGTCACTATCTTATGTCAATAAAAGAATAGTGCACTAGAACTATGTATCATGTGCGTAGCCAATTGAATTCATCTTGACATCACGAGATTATATAAGGGCATCAGATTTGTGAAAAGCAGGCTTACTATCAGATAACCATGTATTGATTTCATGTTTTCATTCCCTTGCCTCAACTTTTTGGATTTTATAACTTCTTCACCACTTCTCTGTCTTTTAGCCAACTCCTTCTTGTTGGATTTCAAGAATCAGATGCAGATTGCATAGTAACACACTCTGAATAAGGAAGGATCTCAAGTTCGCCAAAACTTAGAAAACCCTAATCTAGCAAATCCTACCAAATGAACTGTTTCACTTTTATCAACTCTTGAATTGATACAACAAATGCAGGTAACTATCTTTCCTTTAATAAGGTTGCTCAAAATTTCCATATTCATTCTCAATCTATGTCAAAATAATGGGTCCACCTTGCCATGCAAAGAAATTTTCTTCCTTCATCATTTCCAATATCTTCATGGTGAAGTTTTCCATCTCAGTCTTAGATGGCTCGAAAGGATTTTCTTTTCTTTGTGATGCATCCAAAATCACCTGCTTCTGGTTGTCCAATCTTTTAACTATAGTCATAATGGCAGATTTGATAGTTGTTGGGCCCAATCAGGGTGTGTTCCCTTTAATAGAGCTACAACATCGGCAACATGGGGGAATGACATAGATGTGCCAGACATAATATTGTAAGGCACACACCTGTCATCAAATATTCAACTGCTGAATGCAAGCTATGAAACATATCCCAATATGGTTGCATGAACTCTCCCAGAAACAAAGTATTGTAAGCAACCGAGAAAATGTGAATAATATGTGATGTTGGATCTCTTGGGAAAAAAAATTCGTCGGAAACTCTTATAACAACTGTCTGCTTTTCACACTAATGGAAAATTCCTTTTGATTTCAAACCCTTAACACCAAATCCTATTATCCTGAATCCCCTCAAATATGTTTATTTATTTATTTATTTATTTTTATTTTTCAGAATTTTGGGCACTATTTGATTTGGCGAAACATAAGTGATTTTATTGTTTGAAAATTACATTTGTTAGCACTAAAATCAATTTTTCTTTTTATGGTGGGCAATTGTCATTTAATTATGAGCATTATTTGTGGCGTAAAATTTACACAGGAAGAAAATTGGAATTTATACGCAAGTAGGGTTCGATTCTCATGGAGTGAATCAACATTGGAGGAATATATTTAATTCAAATGGCAATATGAAACATCTTGAGTGTAACAATAGTTGTTTTAAAATAAAACTGGGCAAAATTCAAAATTTTTAAGAAGCCACTATTTTCTTTTGCTTTTTCTGAGCAAATAAAAATGAAATTTGAAAAATTAAAATATGGGTTTTCTTCAGAACGAGGCCAATTAGATTCCAAAAGGACAATTTTCTCAAATTCATTGTTATTTGGGATATTTTCCTAGTTCTTTCGACCCTTATTTTATATATTGCATGAAAAAAATAGTTGCTAATTTGAAAGTGAAGGCCTAGTTCATAAAAAATATTGGCACAAGAAGATGTTAAGGGTACTCTTCATCATTCTTATGGAAAATATGAAGAATGGTCATGAGATTGTTTCCACAAAATCTAAAAAGTCTGCAATTGACAAGTGCATGTATTTGCCATAATGATATGCCAATCTTAGCTCTGATTGATATCATTCTTATCAGACTTGAAGGCTTCCTTCCTCACACAAGCCCAATCTTTGGCTTCACCTTTGTCCTGGTTCACTATTTGAATAACTTGCGATGCAACGTATTTCAACCATTTATGCAATTATGGTAACCTCCAAATTAAGAAACTTCTTTTCACATATATATTTTATGAGATGTTCAAGTGAAGGAATTCCTACTTCAGCATATGCAAAGGCAATCAAAATACTTATTCAAGGAGTTGGACGCATGATAAATTGTGGATGCAAATTTTGGGCAAAATTTTAACACATTTGAATGGTAATGAATATGATTTTGGCATCAGGAGTGTTTTTATTTTTATTTTGGTTTGTTCCATCAAAAGTATCATGGCTAAATGGTTTTCATACCATAAAAACTAACTGCCCTTTTTACCTTATGCTTTTGAAATTTGCACTTCAAACTTTCTTCCTATGTTAATATGTTGACAAATGGAATTGTGGATATCCGAATTGTTGCTTCTTGCTAGCATTAATTGCTATGATCCATTGTCTAAACACACATACACACACACATATATTCATATCAGTCATATAAATTAGATAGAGATAGAGATTTGGTCTCTTTTAATCCCTTGATATTGATAAGAAATTCCTTCTCAACTCTTTTCCAAATCGTGCCATGATTATGCTTACTCTTGAACTGCCCTTGAAAAGGAGAAACCACTATTTCTTAAGAAATCTTTTTGATTCATTTGAGAGAATGAAAATAGAGAATTTTTCTATTGTGATCAAACTAACAATTTTTCCCTTATTTTTCCTTGTGTTGGAAGAGTTGATTATTTACTTTTGATGCTCACGGACAGGAAAATGAAGTAAATAAACTTATATATAGAGTGATCGACTAGAAAGGTAATGACAATGGTAGTTAAGGTGAGGAAAGGAATAGGTACTTTGTCACTACTTTAAATGAAAGATTTTTGCAAAAGTAAAACATCAAAAACAAAATTTCCTTATAGAGTTTCAATTTCTCCCTTGGTCATTCTTTGTCATGTTTTGTGGCTGATTGGATTGTACAAGTTGCTTCATGTCTGCAATTATATATTTTGTCTTTTCTTAGTTTTGGAGATGTTTCCATTGTCTTCAAAGTCTTCACTTCAAATGTCCTTTTGTTGTTGTTGTAAATCTCACAAATTACTTGAAGTGCTTTCAGGTCCCCCTGTTGGAGTAGATTATAGGTCCCTCTGAAATTGATGCTGAAATTACAAGTTGATGAAGTAAGATTTCAGGAACTTTTGAAACTTCAATATCTTCAAAAGGCTATAAATTCAAGCCCCTTTGTAAATATTGCAAATCTAGGTCCCTTTGTGGTTTTTCATGAAGTCTCCTCTTATAGCTTTGAATGTTGAAGTTGAAGTTGAGTGTTGAAGTTGAAATATCTTCCATATTGAGTGTCTTCATGCTTGAATGTATTCATGTTGAGATAAGAAGGATAAAATTACTTGAAATGAAAATGATAACAATGAAAAATTTTATTAATGAAACTAATGCTCTTGTTTTCCTCTCCCCCTTTCTTATTCCAAGACTTGTCCTCAAGTCTTTGAACTAGATGATTCCTTTTTGAAAGAATGAGATGACATAGTTTATTATTACAATAAAATAGAGAGTTTATCCCAAAAAATGAAATGAGCTAGAACCAATTTTTTTGGGAATTCATATTAGCCAAGTACTTGATTTTCCAATATGAATTCAGATTCGTATTGTGCTAGGAATCTAGATTTTCATAACCAAACCTCTTTATTATTTTTTTTCTTTTCTTCTTTTCTAGATGGAGGTGGGGTATAATGGTGTAAGGAAGTATGGAAAGATTATGATTGTAAGATAGGTTGAAGTCATGATCTAGGAGTAGATGGATATATAAATAATAGATTTGGACTTCAATATGATAGATCTGAATGATTGTGAAGCTTATCGTACAATATGGTAAATGAATGACATCATGAATAATATGGCTTGTGAAAGGCTTCTTAGGAAATTTATGTGACTTTTTGTGGTATAAAACATGACTTCTTCTTGTGATGATTATCTTCGTATCTTTTGCCTTCATCTCAATCCATTTGGTAGGTTTATTGGTGTTGTTGGTCAACAACTGAAAGCAAGCTTCATGAATTTTGAGTTTCATTGGATGAACTCAACATTAGGTGAATTTCCACTTTGTTTTCAATTTAATATTTTCATTTCATATTCATATATATGAATTTTTAAATATTGATTTTGAAAAGTCCCTCCTCCACGGAGTTCACCCATAAAATCTTCCCGTGACATGTAAAAACATAGCACTCGATCGCAATAAAACATTAGGTGATGGAGGAAGAGAGGTGTGTAGTCTCTATTCTTCCTAGAAATATGTAAAATAATTACAACCAATTCTTAAAAACAAGTCCAAACATGATATACAAAGAAAATACATTTGTTTACCCCTTGAGGAATAGTGGCCAACCTAGACCTCCTAGCAGTATTTTGTTAACAAAATATTCGTTTTATGTCCATTTAGAGTGATTCAAAAATCAAATTTGAAGTGAATTCATATGGATACTTCCAGTATAAACATATTTTCAAAATGGTTTAAAATGATATGCTAAAAATGATGAGAAATACCATGTTTGATAGAGCTTCTTGTGAATTTTTTAGTAGACAAATAGTCACTATTTGGAGTGTAACTTTTTCATTAAATATTGGATTGATGTCATTAAAGTTGAAGATTAAATTAGATTCATTTTTTTCTATCCAGTAGAAACAGGTTTTTAAAATTCTTAGGTTTGATATCACAAAATTGCTGATGAACAAACCTAGGAGGCAAAGTTTCATTACACTGGTTTTAAGACATACAGTCACTAAATGTGGCATAAAATTTTCACCTGTCCTTCAAATGAGATGATTTAAATTGTGTCATAAACTAGACTTGCATATATATCTCCCTTAGAAAAATGTTTTAAAAATAATATGATTTAGTATGTGAAATATGCCAATTAATAGTCAAGAATTAAAATTGTCACCATGCAGATTTTTCGACAAGGAGTTAGTATTTTGAGCATAACATTTTCATATGATGTCGGATTGAGGTAATTCAAATTGATTTGGAAACTAGATTCTAAGGGATATCGTCCCAATGAATATAGTGTAATTTTTTTTTTCCATTAGACCCCTCGAATCAAGGATATAATAACTCTGTCCTAAAAATTTCTCTTTTGATCTAGTGTTTATTTTGATCATATCAATTTGATTTGTGATGCAAATTGAAAAATTCAAAATGAATTAAAGACTAGATTTCGAGAGACAACGTTTTTTAAAAACATGTTTTGAAAATGATCATATGTGGTTACTCAAAATAGTATTGTTCTTATTGTATTTTTCCAGAAAATCCTTCCAAATAAGTATTGAACAATGATTTGAAGAATTATTCATGAGACTTTGAACCAAAAGTCTTAGTGTGAACTCATTTTACCTATTTATTTATTTATTTTATTCTATCCTACTCTCTTGTAGAAAAATAAATCATTCTCTTAAGTATAATAGAATTTCCAATGCATCCATTTGTGTAACAAGATCATAAGTAGACTCATATCCAAGTTTGAAAAATATACCTTAATGAATGTTTGGACATGAAAAGTTAGTTGATCATAAATATTTGATGCTAAAGAATGTTGAAAAATGGAGTGGTGTTGTGGCCTAATGACTAGTTGAAACCAAGTTTGAGTGTGATCTTTAAGTCTTTGATTCTCCTCAACTGTCATAACACAAAGTTCTTCTTGTGAAACTTATTCAAAATCATGAATACACAAGGGATCTTGTGATACATATTCTAGATTTTCTTCAATTTATAGCTCTATTGTTTGGATTTCATTACATGTGATCCATAACTCATTGATCTCCTTACAAATATAACTAGAAGAAGCTTCTAGATTTTCTTCTTAGGGATATTCTTCATGGATACTTTGTTCCTCTTCTATCTTTTGAAATGAAGATTAATCCCTAGTGACCATTCTAAATTGTGGAAAAAGATTTGAGAAGATCCTTGTGGTGGCATACCCTCTTTCTCTAAATGACTTCTTTAACATCATGTTTTGTAGACCTTTGTTTTGCAAATGGATTTTGCAATTAATGAGTTTTTGTTAGTGGTTGGGGGTTTTGTTTTAGGGATCTACCTTTATAATTTCTATGCCTAAGCATGAATAACCATTATGAAAAGTGTTTATTTTATTTTATGTTTTGTTGTTGTTTCTATTTCTTTTTTTATATGTTTTCTAAACAATCTTCCTAACTAGCTCTTATCTAAGCATGCTTCCCCGGCAACGTCGCAAAAAATGCCAGTCTAATTTATTTGGATACAATAGAGCATGTTGTTGGAAATAATACTAAGAGGGGGGGGGGGGGGGGGGGGTGTGAATCAGTATTATCAGATCAGTAAAAGTTTTTCATCTTCACACTCAAATTCACATGCGCGACTTCAGTTAAGGATATACGCGTATATACGCGACTGTATTAAATGAAACAAGCGTATATGCAACAATCTTAAGATTCAGTTATCTTATCTTCAGTAAATGCATCAGAACACTATTAACCACATTAACAGTAAATAGGTGTAGTAAAACAATACAGATCATCAAACATAAGAAGCACACATGAACACCATGATATAAGGTGGAACCCAATGTGGGTGAAAACCACCTCCTGCAATTCGTCTCTTTCTCCATTTAATAAGAAACTTCTTTTACAATGTATTGGTGCAGTCCTTTACCAGTACGCAGGCTACAACCTACAGAGGGATACAACCCTCTCTCGTTTTCCAGTTACTTCTGGAAGGGAGCTACAACCCCCTTAGCTCTTGTACTAGCGGATATACTAGTACATAGGTGCTGACCTACAGAAGGCTGCAACCTTCTTTTCTTCAGGGACACGTTTCATCAATTTTCAGACTAGATCCATAAGTACAAAACAATCACTGCTGCAATACAATCATCCACTTATACTTGCATCATAAATCTCTAAATCACCCAAAACTGAATCACTAAAACCTTATCATCAAAAACACAGAATGCAAACCAGAGCCTAGAAATCTGCAACAACCAGTAGAATCAACAGCACCCTGAAATTCCAAATCTCATAATGCATACGCCATTTTACTATACCAAAACCGCGTGTATACGCGCTTTCACCTCATACAACTCGCGTACAGATCTAAAGATAGTTACTTGTACCTTCACTGTTATATCAACCCAATCCAAGTAGCACAAACCGATAACCAGTAATACTAGATCTTCGCACTTCGTCAGACATTCATTCCTTTCTCACCCTTTTCCCCCTCTTCTTGGCCTAATGATATTCTCCTTATATAGGCTAGGCTTCTCTCAATACCATGGTCCAAAACCATGTAGAAACAATACCATGAACCCAATACATGGGGTCGTCACTTTGGACCAAATACTATGTACCAAATACCATGGACCAAAACCATGATTTCCAACATGTACGCGCCTTTACTCTTATTAACCCGCGTGTATACGCGTACGCCCATTCTGCTTCACTAACCCGCGTATATACGCCCTTTATTCACGGTCAACCTGCGTATATCTCTTTATTTACCTGCTGCACTATGATCTGTCCTTTGCCATCACCTGTATCATTCCTTTGAGTGAGTTGCCATCAAGGACAACACAAAATCATAATGCCAACAATCTCCCCCTTTGGACTTGATGGCAACCACCATACCAAGTCACTCTCTCCCTTTGACATCAAGGGCAAAGGGCGGACCAAGATATTCTCTTCCTTGGTATACCTTCTGCTGTCCATACTCCCCCTGAGTACCTGCTGAAATCTCTGAATGAGCTCCCCCTTTGTATATGCCAAGATGTA
>APFE030301818.1:499-15696 GCA_000404065.3 Pinus taeda
AACTGTGTTACAATGAGGCTCGAAGGCCTATTTATTGTTGAGAAACAATGGAAAAAAACCCTTCACATTCCAAAACCTAACCCTGGAAGATGAAACGCCAAATTGTGGGCCCCGTTTTTGGGTAAGTTGGTACATCAACTTCCCGGGGTCGCGAATTGGTCGTATTATCTCTGTTTGACGCGCATGATAGCCCGTTGGAAAGATCTCTTCGAGGACTACGACAGAAAAACGATTTTTAGACAAAAAACATTGCTAGCGGTAGATTTCCCAAAAAACGTCGTTTAGGGCCTCAAAACGGCTCCGTAAGTTTAGGACCCGAAAAACTGCTAAAAATAGTAAACTGTGCTATAATTAAGGAAACTGAAAGAACTGAAAGAAGTACCAGAGGGGATCCAAGTGGAATTAGTGGGTGGCCACCAATATCCACTTGGATCATTTTGATGTAAAAAAAATTGCATTGTAGTAGCAATATTTTGAATTCTTATGACAACCAAGAAACAAGTTGCAGTATCTTACAAAACAGGGGCATAGAATCATGAAATAAATTGTAACAAGGCAAAAAAAAAATCATAGGTCAGGTTCTTGTGCACATAATCATCAAAATATGAATTGGCTTTTATATCCCAACCAAAGCATTATTTGATTTTTACAAGAGCTCAACGCATATGGTTATTCCAGCAGCATTCGACATTCACCATTAAAACGCACACACTACACTCACTAAATTGTTCAATGCACCATTCACACTCTCCATACAATGCACTGCCAACTTTGACTAGCCCACAAAATGGATGCAAGTCGAACCAATGGACGGGCTGCTCAAGAATTGCTTCAATGGTTACCGCAGTTCAGATTCAACACCGTTCAATGTAGCTCTTCGAAAATTTCAACGCAACATACCATACATATTACATCATTCAATGCACTATGACTGATTCGGTGAGGGAGAAGTGATTCAGTGAGGGAGAAGAAATTCCAACGATTCAATGAGGTGAACCGATACCACCTAGTCGAAGGGCCGATAAATCCCACGTATAGAGCCAAATGTTATGTCTACCAAATCTAATGAAATCCTCAAACTATAGTCAACTCCCACTGAGTCTTCTCGCACCTACTATTATGTTTATGGCGTTCAAATTCATTACAATGACAATACGCGTTATATGGCCACTTAGAAGGGTGACCGATGTGCCTGCGCCCGACTGATGAACTACGCAGTGCAATTACAGAACCCCAGAAACGAAGATAACAACAATGGTGTAGGAAGCAGTGGGCGAGGTTATGTGAAGGAGATGATTATGTTCCTAATCATCGATGGAAGGTGTGTCCATGCCTCAGGAGCATTGATCTGAATTGGATCCTAAAACACTCTCTAAGTTTTCATGAACTCTGTAAAATTCATGCCAAATTTTCAAAGTCTTACAAAGAAAAAGCTTATCAGAAAATATCCTCGAAACAGTTGGAATTTGTGAATAGCGCGGAGCAACGAGGACCCTGGGTCAAGTGCACAGACCATTGGCCCATGGTAACACGCGCTGTCACGAATTAGCAAAACGGGAGGTCTTTTTGAGAAACACGGTGATTTCTGATATGTGATTAGCGACATCACCACGAAAACCCCTCAGAGAAGGAAAAGCCCCAAGCAACTCAGACCCGAAAAGTTATAAAACATAATGGATATCGCACCGATTCCATCAGAGGCGAGGTCCAACTAAACTGGCAGGATATTGGAAGGGCTTCGAGGCGATAAGTGGTTTCAACCAAGTCCCGCTCGATGCCACATAGTGAGTGACACGCGTCTAGTGGAAGAAAGAGAAAAACCACTCACATTGGATAGCTAAACGTCGTGTTACTTACTCGTCAGATATGAACGATGACCATAGGATCTGGAGGCTCTAGATCAACGACAGAGACACATTCCAATGGATGACCGGATTCAATGAGGTAAACAAGCGGAGTTGTATAATATTTGAAGTCCAACGTGGACGATGCATTGGCAGAGGATCATGTTCACGGGCATTCTTGGAGTTAACAGTAAAAACGATCGTTTCAAAGACGTCCAAGAGAACTGACACTAAGTTCCTTATGAAACAAGTGGCCACCTCCTTGTGAGACGTTATATAGTGATGATGATGCAGAACAGAGGAATTCAAATGGACAGAGGCAGGGGAAGCAGAAACGAATAGTCTGAAAGCAGATTGGCTTTAAAGCCACAGACTGACAAAGAAAGCAGGAAGTGAGTTAGCGAGAGTTAGTCAGATGCAGAAATTTGAGAGCAGAGAGAAGAAGCTGAGCTAACCTGCATAAGAAAAGGCAGCGTCGAGCTAGACAGAGATAGTGAGAGTCAGAGAGTCTATGTGCTACAGAGAAGGATTGAGAGGTTCAAGCGATCTCCTCTGTATTTGCCTATCAAGTATGAGTCTCATATTGGGCTCATACTACTATGACCAATAGAGGTCCAGTTTCAGTAAGGAGAGTTTGTGTACTCCAGAGACGTGGTGGATCCAAGTACAGTCTTACTGATTTATATCTGCTAGGTGAGACTCAAAATGAGCTCACTATTGTAAAAAATCTGCTTTGAAAACATAATAGAGAGGCCACCACTGAAGGTTGGACCAGGAAACGTAGCCCAGGATTATTGGGTGAACTCCTTATTAAACTTGTTGTGTTTACATGTTTGCCTATTATGTTTTTCTCTAATTGCTTCAGTGTCTGTGTATTTCACAATCTTATCGATCTATTGCATAAAGTAACATAGGCACATCCATGCACATGAGTCTGTAATACCTTAATTGTTTGTCTTAGATCAATGACAGATCAAGTGGTATCAGAGCTCTAGGTTACTAAGGTTAGACAAGCTTGTGTTGGATTCTTTATTTGAATGATAACTAGATCAAAGCTTAAATTAGGAGAAGGAGAGTTGGTCGAAGCTAACCCAGAAATCAGAAGAGTCTACCCTAAGAGGAAAATGTCGAAAGAAAGTACCTTGGAATCAGACTCCCGATTCATGGATAGTTTCATGACCATGAGAGCCATGGTTGAAGAAATGTATAGGGAATTTAAGAAAGGTAGAGAAGAAGATTCAACAAACTCCAAACAAGATAAAGGAGTAGAAGAATCTCTCCTCCATGACCATTCTAAAGGAAAAGGGAAATAAGAACCTCTTCTAGTTGCCCACTCGAAGGCAAAGGAAAAGAAGAGAACACCATCTCCCCCATCATCACCTTCATCATCATCTTCTTCACACAAAGAAAGCCTTGAAAAGAAAAAAAAGAAATCTTCTTTGATTAAATTAGATGTGAAGTTTGATTTGCCAGTTTATGACGGAGAATTGAATGCAGAAAAGCTAGATAACTAGATTAGACAAATTGATGTATATTGCAGAGTGTAGAACATCGATTCAGAAAGAAGAAAGATTCAGCTGGCTAGCCTATGCCTTGGAGGCACCGCCCTAGTATGGTGGGAAGGCAGGACACAAGATGATTTGAAGAAACATGGTAAAATTCTTTCTACCTAGAATGAATTTGTTTCTACAATTAAAAAACAATTCTATCCACTAGCTTATATGCAACAAGCTATGATGAGTTATTGAAAGGGCAAAGCGTACAAAGTTACACCCAAGAATTTAGGAAAAGAGCTTTGATTTTAGGCATTTCTTTAGCCTCACCTGAAACTTTGCTGAAGTATATAAGGGGTCTACATAGTTATTTAAGACATACCATTCTCATGTTTAATCCCACTAGCATAGATGAGGTATCTGTTCAGGCTACACATCTAGAGGCTAGAGGAAAGAATGTGAACCCAGAAGTTGGGGGATCATCAAAACCCACTACAAGCAAAAACAAGGAAAAGAGAAAACACAAATGGAAAGAGAGGAAGACAAATGTTGTACAAAAGACCAAGCCTTCGTGCACTCATTGTAAGAAGGATGGAAATGATGATGAACATTGTTGGATTCTGCATCCGGAGCTGAGACCCAAGAATTTTGATGGCAAAAAGAAGAAGACTATTGTAGCTATTCAAAAAGATTTGGGATCAGACTTAGGAGATGAAACAACAATCGCAGCCATAGGTATAAAAGGTAAAAATTCTGAAGCATATACTAGTAATTCTACACAATCTACTGATAATGAAGAAAATGAGAGGAAAAGGAATGAGCTTTTTCATATTCGAGTTATTTCCAAGCATCAAAAGATTGATACTTTGTTTGATAGTGGCTCACAAGTAAATTTAATTTCTGAAGCAATTGTAAAGAAGTTGGGATTACTAACCACACCTCACAAGAAGCCATATCCATTAGGTTGGTTATGTGATAAAGCACAGCTACAAATGACTAGACAATGTAAACTTAAGTTTTCTTTTGGGTCAGCATTTGTAGATGAGGTTGAGTTAGATATAGTCCCTTTGGATATATGTGTAATTGTTTTAGGAAGTCCTTTCTTGTATGATAGGAAAGCTGAAAACAAGTATCAACTCGTTAAAGATGGAATCAAATATATTGTAAGAGCTCATAAACTCAAAAATAATTATACTCTCATAAACCTAGGGCACATGAAAAGAATTGTAAATTCATGCAAACAATTTTATTGATGGTTGTAAAGGAAAATAAACCTGATAAAACCAGTATATTTGAGGGTTGTAATGCTAAAAAACAAGCTGATTTAGAAAAAGTTGTTTTAGAATATGATATACTATTTCAAGAACCTAAAAGTTTGCCACCCCAAAAGGAAATAGTACATGATATTAATTTGTAGCAAGATGCTCCATTGCCTAACATCGGAATGTACAGGTTGTCCGCTTTAGAGAATGCAAAAATCAAGAAGTAGGTACAGGAGGTGTTCGAGAAAGGGTTCATAATACCTAGCACATCACCTTGTGGGTCTCCAATTGTCTTGGTGAGAAAGAAAGATAGCTCATGGAGAATTTGCATTGATTACTGAGCACTGAATAAGATAAAAATAAAAAATCTTTATCCCCTTTCTTGCATAGATAATCTATTAGATCAGTTAAAAGAAGTTGTTTATTTTTCCAAGTTAGACTTGCATAGTAGTTACCATCAGGTCAGAGTTGCAGAGCAAGATGCATGGAAGACTAATTTCAAAACAAATCAGGGATTGTATGAGTGGTTAGTTATTCCTTTTGGCTTAACTAATGTGTTAGTTATGCCTTTTGGCTTAATTAATGCTCCTGCTACTTTCATGAGAGTAATGAATGACGTACTCACACCTTTTATTGATGATTTTGTCATTGTATATTTAGATGATATTCTTATATTTAATAAAACATGGGAAGAACATTTGAAGCATGTCAAACAGACTCTAGATGTTTTGAAAAGAGAAAATCTCTATGTTAAGCTCTCAAAATGTGAATTTGGCAAAACATCTTTGAATTATTAGGGTCATATTGTAGGGGGTGGTGAATTGAAGATAGATCCCTCTAAGGTTGCAGTCATTGTAAACTGGCCTAAACCCAAATCTACTACAGAAATTAGAAGCTTCTTAGGAGCAGCACAGTATTGGAGAAACTTTATTGCTAACTTTTCCTTGATTGCGGCTCCCTTACATGATTTAACAGGAATGAACAAGGTGTTTCAGTGGGGAGGTAAACAGCAGAAAGCCTTCAACACCTTAAAAGAAAAGATTAGTACAACACCAGTACTAGCACTGCCCGATCTTCAAAGACCATTTGAGATTGAAACAGATGCTAGTGACTATGCCATGGGAGCAGTGTTGATGCAACACGGTCGGTAAACCCATATGTTATCATTCTGAGACATTTAATTCTGTAGTAGTTAATTATCCCACATATGATAAGGAATTGTATGCATTAGTACAGAGTGTGAAAAAGTGGAAACGTTATCTAATGGGCAAAGAGAAAATTATACATATTGATCATCAACCACTTCAATATTTACACTCACAAACTAAGTTGCAACAATCAAGACACTATAGGTGGATGCGTTTTCTACAACAGTTTCATCTTGTCATCAGATATAAAAAGGGCATACACAATAAATTTGCAGATATGTTGTCTAGACCAATCGTAAATGCATCTACTATATTTAAGCATAATTCAGTATTGCATGAAAGCTACATTGGACAATATGCTCAAGATATAGATTTTAAAGATGTATACACAACTTTAAGTCATGGAAAACAAGTAGAAGAATTGGATTATCATGTTAAGGACCAAATCTTGTATCATTTGGGAAAGTTATGCATTCCTCAAATAGAAAGAGTAAAGATAATTCGAGAAGCACATACTTCTCTAATAGCAGGTCACTTTGGTGTGAGTAAAACATTTGCACAGCTGCAAAGATTTTGTTATTGGCCAAAAATGAATGAGACAGTTTCTAGATATGTAAGAGGGTGTACTATGTGTGCTAAAAGCAAGCCCAACAATAGAAAACTAGGCTTATACACTCCATTACCAGTTCCTTCTCATCCTTGGGAAAGTATTTCCATGGACTTTGTTGGGGGACTGCCTAAATCTAGAAAAGGTCATGATTATTTATGTGTTATTGTTGATAGGTTCAGTAAATGTGTATTTTAATACCTTGTAACAAACAGATTATAGCTGAACAAACTGCAAAGTTGTTTGTTCAACATGTATGGGTTCATTTTGGATTACCCACTTCCATTATATCTGATCGAGATACTCGATTTGTTGGGAAGTGTTGGTCGAGTCTGTGGGAATTGATGGACACCAGACTGAAGAAGAGCATAGTCTTTCATCCACAAACAAATGGCCAAACAGAAATGGTCAACAACACAGTGATCTAGTTGCTCAGAGGCTATTGCAACAAGCATCCCAAGATTTTGGATGAACATCTATGTTATGTGCAACATGCTTACAACCGAGCTAAACATTCTTCTACACAGAGATCTCCTTTTGAAACCTGTTTTGGTTTCATTCCAAGGTCTCCCTTGGATTTTGTCTTTGGTAATAACATAGTAGTTAATGGAAATAGTGATGTGGACAAGGCAACCAAGTTCATTGAACAAATCCAAGAGATTCACCAGGCATTACAGGAACAGCTAGAAAAGAGCCAAGCCAAGTACAAGGCAAGGCATGATAAACATCAGACTGAGCATAGTTTCCAAGTTGGTGATCAAGTTTGGTTGTATATCAGCAATGATAGAATGCAAGGTGAAGGTAAGAGGATGAAGCCAATAAGGTATGGACCTTTCAAGATACTTGAGAAAATTGGTGAGAATGCTTTTCGCCTTGACTTACCAGCTTACATGCACATCTACTCAGTTGTCAATGTAGATAGCTTGAGACTACTTGAACCTTCATTGATTGAAGATCCCGAAGAGCAGAGTCAATTTTCTTCTATTGATGTTCTACTGCCTGAATATCTTAACAAATTGTAGGAAGATACAGTTCTGGACAGGAAGGTGAGAACCACGTGCAGAGGAGATGTTGAGTACCTTAGGATTGGACTCAAAGGTTCAAAACCAGGCAGGGAAAAATGGATAGAAGTTGGGAAAGTGAGGAATCTATAACCTCACTTGATTGATGCTTAAAAACCAACTTTTGGTGGTCCAAAAGTTTTTTCAGTGGGAAGGTCATGATCCGAATTGGATCCTAAAACACTCTTTAAGTTTTCATGAACTCTATAAAATTCATGCCAATGTTTCAAAGTCTTACAAGCTTATCAGAAATATCCTCAAAACAATTGGAATTTGTGAACAGCACGGAGCAAAGAGGACCCTCGGTCAAGCGTGCACACCATTGGCCCATGGTAATGCGCTCTGTCACAAATTGGCAAAACGGGAGGTCTTTTTGAGAAACGGGGATGGTTTCTGATATGCGATTAGCGACATCGCCAGGAAAACCCCTCAGAGAAGGAAATGTCCCGAGTGACCTAGACCCGAAAAGTTATAAAACATAATGGATATCACGTTAATTCCATCAAAGGTGAGGTCCCACAAAATTGGCAGGATATTGGAAGGACTTCGAGGTGGTAAGTGGTTTCAACCAAGTCCCACCTAATGCCACACAACAAGTGACACGCGTCCGGTGGAAGAGAGAGAAAAACTAGTTATATCGGACGGGTAAATGCCATGTTACTTACTTGCCCGATATGAACAATGACATAGGATCTGGAGGCTCCAGATCGACGGTGGAGACGCATTCCGATGGATGACCAAATTCAACGAGGTAAATAGGTAGAGTTGTATAAGATTTGAAGTCTGACATGGACGATGCGTTGGTAGAGGATCATGTTCGTGGGCATTCTTGGAGTTAACGGTAAAAACGGTCGTTTCAAAGACGTCCAAGAGAACTGACACTTAGTTCGTTATGAAACAGGTGGCCACCTCCCTGTGAGGCATTATACAGTGATGATGACGCAGAACAAAGGAATGCAAATGGATAGAGGCAGGGGAACCGGAAAACCAGGAAGCAGAAACGAACAGTCGAAAAGCAGATTGGCTTTAAAGCCACAGACTAATAGAGAAAGTGGGAAGTGAGTTAGCGAGAGTTAGTTAGACGCAGAAATATGAGAGTAGAGAGAAGAAACCGAGACGACCTGTGGAAGAAAAGGCAGTGTCAAGCCAGGCATTGAAAACTACGTATGAACGCATATAAAGAGCTCCCCGAATTATGGAGGAATTGCACGTGTTTGCTCCAGAGAAGGCTTAAGAGTTTCAAGTGAGCTCCTCTATATATGCCTGTCAAGTATGAGTCTCAGATTGGGCTCATACTACTATGATCAATAGAGGTCAAGTTTCAGTAAGGAGAGTATGTGTACTCCAGAGACTTTGGGGAATCCAAGTACAGTCTTACTGATTTATATCTATTAGGTGAGACTCAAAATGAGCTCACTATTGTAAAAAATCTGCTTTGAAAACATAATAGAGAGGCGACCACTGAAGGTTGGACCAAGAGATGTAGCCCAGGAGTATTGGGTGAACTCCTTATTAGACTTGTGTTTACACGTTTGCCTGTTATGTTTTTCTCTAACTACTTCAGTGTCTGTGTATTTCGAAATCTTATCAATCTATTGCATAAAGTAACATAGGCACATCCATGCACATGAGTCTGTAATACCTTAATTGTTTGTCTTAGATCAAAGAAAGATCAAGCATGGCAGAGGTGTCAATTCTGCAAAATAGGCAAAACATAGGTGGGAGGGAGTTACAAGGGTAGAGAGGGAAGCCAAAAATGGAGTTGGATCTAATACCGTGTCAGGCCAGGAGGTAACTCCTCAAATCAACTATGTTTATTCATTAATATTCTTCATGGTTATATACATAAGGGAGTGCCTCTTGGGTTTCACCTCTCTATGACTCTTCCTTTTCCAATATTTATTATTTACATTATTTACTAGTGTTCACCCAATCCCCATGATTAGGTGTCAACAGGTTTCATGTCTATTAGGTTATCCTAGTGATCAATGGGTTGATGAGGTAATTTTAGCATATATATCAATTTTTTTAGCAAGTGATAAACCATCACTCATTTTCAACTACAATCAATTTATGGTAGAGAGCATTCATGATCAGTTTCTGAATTTTTCTACTGGAGGTGCCTTTCAGCATCAATCAGTCCTTGTGTATTTATTTTCATTTTTCCAAGCAGATAGATTTAAATTTCCACTATATAAATTAGATACATAAGGGGAATCCTCAATCTGTTATTCATTGGACTTCATTGGTAAGAAAGAACATAGAGGAATATTATTTCAGCGATCATGTAAATCAATTTTTACATACGACATTGTGTCTTATCAACAATGATATTATACCTAGAATTTCACTTGAAATCAAAAGAATTATTCACCTCTCTGAGAAAACTAAGATTGGAGAATCGTACCTTTATCAGAACTACACAGCAATCAAGATCTATGGGTGTGAGCTCCCTCCCTATAGGTTTCCAAAGTTTGTACCAATCAGAATTTTTGCACTAGAATATATCAAACAAATGATGAACATGGATTATCTACAATTTGTATCTATCAACAAGAAATATCAATTTAAACTAAAAGCACAGATTGGACGATTTATTGTCAACACCATAGTAGTAGCAAAGGAGGCAGATCTTCTCTTGAAACAAATGAAGTTCAAATTGAGCTTCACCTGGTCGTGATCCTTTGGGAATTATTTCTAAGTTAAGAGTCGAAAAAAAGACTACACCTTATGCATATACGCCTAGGCCAGAAATAGAAAAGTATGCAAATAAAGAGGAGTGGAAGGAGAACACATTGCAAGAGGAAGAGGATCAATTTGATATTCAAACAGCTTCACAAAATCCAGTTCCTCAAGAGAAAGAGACTAAGAGGCCAAGAGAAAGTTTGTCTCCTTTAGTTTTAGAAATTCAAGAGACAGACTTCCAAGTGTTTAAAAGAAGAAAGAAAACTAATACTCATGAGGAGCCTTTTCAGGTAGCAAGTTCATAGGAGCAGGAAATAATGATATGGATAGGTTCTCATACTTCTACCTTTCCAAGTATTGAGGAAATTTCCACAAATTCTCCTGTATCATTTGTTTCTCAGGGTACAGAACAACATAAGATTTTTGCTAGTTACAAAGAGATTAAAATAAAGAATGAAGCACTAAAGGCCACCACATATTCTGAATTATGGAAACAGACTTCTACTACCCAGCACAGACTTATGTCTGCACTCGATACTGAAAAAGGGGCAATTTTAGCTAGCTTTCTTGGAACCCAAAATTCCAGTCCCTAGAGGTGGTGAATATTATAAGACAACAATTTTTACTTTTGACACCAAACAAATTCATGTTATCAATCAGATTGACCTGCATAAGCAGGCTGGAAAAATATTATATTCTACTTTGACCAGTTCAACTATGGTAGCCTCCAAAGTACAAGCTTCATTGAATAACATTCATTCACAATTAAACATGGAGAAAATGTTATCCCTGGCCAAAGATACCAAAATTAATTCATTGGAAGATCTCGTAATAAAATTAGGATATGATCCTCATGATGTTAAAGAAGCTGAAGAAATGATCAAGAACAAGAATGTTGATATTCAAGAATTAAGGAAACAAATGAAGCTTCCTACTACAAAACATCCACAGGCCAAAGAAGTTTGTCAATTGGAAATAGAAAAAGAGAATATGTTCAAAATGATAATTGAAAAAATATCTCCAAATACAAAATATGGAGGCTGAAATGGAGACATTATTAAAGGAAAAAGAACAACAGCTGGATGTTTTAGCAGTTATCCCCATAGCAACATCTATTGCACGTACTTCAACAGCAGAAACTAATTCAACAACAGGGACTTCTACAACAACAATTGTTACAGTGGATACATATTCCACTGATGCAACAAAAGATTTATCAAAAGTTGTGGGAGACTTAACACTAAAAGATTAGGAGATTGAAAAATTGAAAAATCTACTTCAGAAGTTCCAAGAACAAAAGATTAACACGGATAATGCATACTTGGTCAAGTTTCAGAAAAAGTTATAAGTTGACTCAACAAATAGAAACTTATGAAAATGAAGTTGTAATTGCTCAAACCATTGCTCTGGCTAAAGAAAATATTTGGCTTAATATTAATGAATCAATTAATGAATTGTGGCCTTCAATTGAGATTATTTTTGAATAGGAAGAGTTGTTACAGAAATCAAAGGAAGCAGTGGCAGAAGTAAAGGAAGACCTCGACCACAAACCAGGAGATGCTACAAAAATAATTAAGGTTTTGAACTCCAAGACAAAAGAAGATCTTGAAGAATATGGTATTGAAGATAGAAGTGAAGTTGTCTTGGAGGTGAGAAGGGTACATACTAAAAGAAATTTAATGCTATACATGGAGAGTAAATGTCATAATTTAGAACTCCATATCAAAAAAAATTCAAAAAAAAAAAAATCATTGCATGTAAAAGGACTTCCATCTCTGCAGGGTATAGGTAATAAATTAATTCCACTAGAAGGCTATCAACATAGATTGCATGATATAGCAATAGATAAAGTTAAATTTGCTAAAATCAAAGGAACCATCATTCGAAAGGCTTTCATGGAAGGTCTTAGTTATGATCTATTAATTTAGCGTGAGATCAAGCATCTGTTCATAACTAAGCCTAATTTTGAGAAATATATTGAAGTGGATGAATCATAAAGAAAAATATTAACTTTTCCTATTCCTGATGAAAAGATGGGACAAGTTGTGTGAACTCATCGAATGAGAGACAACATATTTTCAGCAGTAGAATATTAATTTTTCAGGGACAAAGAATATATTTCCAGGAACAAAAAACAGAACAACAACTTTATAGATCCAGTCACCAACAACAGTTCTCAAATTCTATGCAAGATGTCAAAAAAGTTCAGATTTCCTCTTTTATAGTTGTATTTTTGTAATAAATCTAAATTAGTTTGGAAAAGATATTTTGTAATAAATTTTGATTTTAAGTCTAGATATTTTGATTAGAAACTCTATAAATACTTTGTAATTCGGAATATGAAGGGTTGAACCTTTGTGATAAGCCATTGAACATGATTTTAATTCTCTGAACTGTTTTTGATATTAATAGAAGGATTATGGACTCATTTTGAAGCAGCTTGTGTTTTCCTGTGAGTTTTTCTAGCTTCTTATTATGTTTCCATCTTTATTTATTTCTACACACGCTTAAAGTTAATAGGAAATATGGGTAAGATAATATTAAATATAAATCTTTCTGAAATCCCCTACGAAGTTAAAATCAATTACAGAGATTAATTAATTGAAATTATTTGTTTGAGTTAATTCCTCTACATAATTTAATTGTTGCTTCATGTTATCTTCAAATATGCTCTATTTGGTTGTAAAAGGATTTAACATGCATCGTATATATATGACAAGATAAACACTCTATTTGAATGTTTAAGGGATCATATATATCATCTTAAAATTCTACCTTTCATAAACATTTTAAAGCTTAATTTTGTTAAAGATGAAGAATTAGCCCTTTTATTATATCGAAAATAATTAATATTTGCATATGTTTAATAGTTTAAAGCATTGGTCATCCAAACCCAAATTAAAACTGTAGAAATTTGAATAATATAAAACTTATTCACATAGATTATCCTAATTATACATTATTTGCGGAATGCATGCATAATACATAACCTCCTCTACCATTGATCATCAATTTGCAGAATTAAAAAAAACAATCGCATGCGCACATTAAAACATCAATCACACATATCAACACAGTATGTAATGGGGAAAGCATATAGCTGAAAACCCCCAACTATCTGTATATTATAATATGATAGGAGAACATGTAACAATACATAGTACAATACTCCTCACAAGTACTCAGTACTATCTCCACATGCTACACACAAACTAGCTCAGATCTGAACAAGCCACTGGTTCAAATCTCCTCCGCTGTTTGCCTGCCTCTACTGCACAATCCAAGTTGAGAATAGATCATATCCAAGTTCAAAGTCCCTTGGCCTGTACTGTGCAATCCTCATTGGAAATCTCAAACAATGATTGTGCAAATCTCATGCACAGCTATAGTCACAACTAATAGTAGTCTCACCCTTTCACCCACCTCTAACACTTGTCTCCACTGAACTGTCCATGCATTGAGTTAATTGATGTATTCTTTAGATGATTTATGAGTTAATAATTAGTGAATTAATTAATAATTAATTCACACCACTCATCACTAGTGTATTTGTCAGTTAGACTAAATACAACTAGTTCAACTAAGTCAAACTGAACACAACTCCATCAACTCCTCAAACAACTCCATCAAACTTAGTCACTTGAGTTCTAACTGAAGTCCATCATGCAATAGCTCAACTAACCCATAGGAAAATTGTATTTCCTTCTGGCAGTTGCATGTGCCACATCCGTAGATCGAACTGAAATGCTGCAAGAGGATAAAATAATGTTTATAGTCAAAATATTATTAAGAGCTAATAATATTCGACTGTTCTATTTTTTGACTAGCAATCTAAAAATAGACTCCGCCCATATGTCTAAAAATATAGGTCCATCTATTTTTACCAACATGACCAATCATCCATAAATAGCATCCTGCAACTCATAAACCATGATCCATATGTCTAAAAATAAACATAGTCTAAAAATAGACTTTGCGCCAAAAGTAGCCTGCGGGCCCACTTAGTGAAGTGACTTTTTTTCACTAAGCTCCATCATCTTGTTCATTTCAAAACTCCCTCTCAACAAGATATGGATTATCTACAACCCCTATCCTTTGCCTCTGTGGATTCGAATTTTCTCCTGTGAGCGCCTTTTGTCAAGATATAGCATTCCGATCCTCCATGCGGAATGTATGAAAGTAACATGATTCTCCGTACACACAATCTCTGATATGATGGTTACTTGATGTCGATGTGCTTGATCTATCATGAAATACTGGGATTAGTCCGAGAGTTTAATGCCAACTCTAGTTAAAACAATTAATCATAGTAGGCTCCAAGTGTGACCCGAACAACCCGACCAGGATCTTCCTCATCCATATAGCCTCGCATGCAGCCAAACTTGCTGCCATATACTCAGCCTCTGCTGAACTGAGTGCCACTGATCTCTGCTTCCTACTGTACAAAGAAAATTTTGTCGACCCAATACTAAAGATCCCTCCAGATGTGCTCTTTTTGTCCGTTGAGCTCCCTGCCCAATCTGCATCTGTGAAGCCACATAGCTTCACCTCATCCTCCTGTCTGTACCACAATCCATATCCCGATGTGCCTCTGAGATAACATAATACATGCTTTCCTGCCTTCTAGAAGAGCTTGGTTGGCTTAACCATAGCTTGTGAAAGCTGGTTAACAGAATAGGATATATCAGATCGTGTATTAACCAGATACATAAGCGACCCCACCAACTATTGATAAACAGTAGCATACACTACCTCCACTAAAGTAGCATCCTCCTTCCTCCAACCTCCAGGAAGAGGAGCATCAACAGGCTTGCAACCATGCATGTTGAACTTCTTTAGTATCTCCCGGGCATACTTACCCTGAGAAACAAATATTCCATCACTACGTTGCCAAATTTCCAATCCCAGGAAATAATGAAGGAGGCCCAAGTCCTTCATCTCAAACTCTCTAGCAAGATCCTCCTTGCATGAAAGTATCAACAGCTCATCTCCCATCAAAATCAAATCATCTACATAAAGTACAATGATCAGCAACTTACCCTCCACCACAATCTGGTATAGGTTAGGATCCGCCTCACTCTTGGAGAATCCAAGTCC
>APFE030301822.1:0-26103 GCA_000404065.3 Pinus taeda
GTGTAAAGACAGTGTTTGAGAAGGATACCTGCAAGATGGTTCGAGGAGCACTAGTATTGATGCAGGGAGTTCGGATCGGAACTCTGTACAAGCTGCAAGTAGCACTGTTGTTGACGGGTGCAATAGTTCTATGGTTCCTGAAAATGGAGCAGAAAATCTAGTGGTCTCTGGAGAGAAGACCATGTTGTGGCATCAAAGGCTTGACATATTGGAGAGAAGGGCCTTCGAATACTTCATGGTAAAGGTATGGTAGAAGGTATGAGTAATAGCTTTCTGGATTTTGATTTCTGTGAAAATTGTGTATATGGGAAGCAGAATCCGGGTGAAAGCTTCCCCTCTGGTTGGTAAGAGGACGAAACACAATATTAGAGCTTGTGCATAGTGATGTGTTTGGACGTGTGAAAGTTCCATCACTGGGTAAGTCTGTGTACTATGTATCAATTATAGATGACTTCTCAAGGAATACATGGATATATTTCCTTAAGAAGAAATCTGAAGTCTTTGACAGGTTTAAAGAATTTAAGGCTCTGGTGGAAAATCAGACAGAGAAGAAGATAAAGGTACTGAGGACAGATAATGGTGGAGAATTCTGTAGCAGGGAATTTGAAGAATTCTGTAAGAAGTGTGGTATAGCACGGCAGAAGACTACTCCATATACACCTCAGCAAAATGGAGTCGCAGAAATAATGAACAAAACGGTGATGGAAAGGGCAAGAAGCATGCTCAGTGGTGCCGGGTTAGGACAGGAATTCTGGGCAGAGGCGGTGGATACTGCATGTTACTTGGTCAACAGGTCACCTTCATCAGCGTTGGAGGATAAGACTCCACAGAAGTATGGACTGGTAAGAAACCCTCTCTTTCACATCTGAGGGTATTTGGATGTGTGATGCATATGTACATGTTCCAAAGGAGAAACGAACCAAGTTGGATAGTAAATCTGAAAAGTGCATCTGTATTGGGTATAAGGATGGTTTAAAGGGTTATAAGCTTTGGAACCCAGTAACAAGGAAGGTTGTGTACAATCGAGATGTGGTGTCCAGAGAGGTGAAAGATGTTATTAAACATGAAGTCCAACCAAAGGAACCTGTGAAGATAGAGTTTGAACTAAAGGAGGAAGAATCAGACTCTGTAGCAGAGGAGGAATAAGAAGATGAAGAGCCACAAACTCTGGCTGTGAGAAGATCAACTCGAGAAAGAAGGAAGCCAGAAAGGTATAGTCCATCTGCTTTCTATTCAAACTTTGCTTTGTTTGTTACTGATGATGATCCCAGAACTGTAAAGGAAGCAGTGGATTCAGAGGATGGAAAGCTCTAGAAAGAGGCCATGGTTGATGAAATGGCATCTTTGCACAAAAATGAGGCTTGGGATCTGGTGGAGTTACCGACTGGAAGTAAACCCATTGGCATCAAATGGGTGTTCAAGAAGAAGACAAATGCAGAAGGGAAGGTGGAGAAATACAAAGCTCGGTTGGTAGCAAAAGGTTATTCCCAAGTGCCGGGAATTGATTTTGGTGATATTTTTTCTCCTGTTGCCAATGTAACCTCTATTAGATTACTTTTATCTGTTGCTGCTGCTTTTGATTTTGAGGTAGAATAGATGGATGTGAAGACAACATTTCTTCATGGGGATTTGGAAGAGGAAATCTACATGAAGAAACCCGAAGGCTTTGCGGTGAAGGGTAAGAAAGAACTAGTATGCAAGTTAAAGAAGTTTCTGTATGTATTAAAACAGTCACCAAGGATGTGGTATCAGAAATTTGATACATTTATACGGGGACTTGGCTTCACTAGAAGTAAAGCAGATCATTGTGTGTATTTTAAATTAATTGGTGACCGTGTTATTTATCTGGTCTTGTATGTGGATGATATGTTGCTGGTTGGAAATAAAGAAATTATCCAGGATTTGAAGACCCATTTGTCCTCCAAATTCGACATGAAAGATCTTGGTGCTGCACACTATATTTTGGGCATGGAAATTAAAAGAGATTGTACAAAGAGGAAGCTCTGGTTAAACCAGAGAAAGTATGTTGAGACAATACTGCAGAGGTTTAATATGCAGGATAGTAAACCGGTGAAGGTTCATATTCCTGTAGGTGTGAGGTGATCTGCTAAACAGTGTCCCAAGACACAAGAAGAGGAAGAGGACATGTCCCATGTTCCATATGCAAGTGCAATCGATAGCCTGATGTATACAATGGTCTGTACTAGACCAGACATTGCACATGCAGTGGGAGTATTGAGCAGGTTTATGTCAAAACCAGGGAAGGAACACTGGATAGTAGTGAAGAGGGTTTTTAGGTATTTGTGTGGCACTAGTGATTATGGTTTGTGCTACCAAGGAAGACCAGGATTGGACAGAGTGTTGGATATTCATGGCTTTGTTGATGCAGACTGGGCTGGAGATCTAGATCACCGAAGATCTACAAGTGGGTATGTGTTTAACCTATTTGGAGGTGCAGTTAGTTGGATGAGTAAGAAACAATCTGTAGTGGCACTATCAACTATAGAGGCAGAATACATGTCAGCCACTCATGCAAGCAAGGAAGCAGTTTGGTTGCAGAGATTGTGTTCAAGTATGGGGTTAGTACAGGAAGCTATAAGGATAAACTGTGATAGCCAAAGTGCAATTTTCTTGGCAAAGAACCCTGCATATCATTCAAAGAAAAAGAACATTGATGTTCAGTATCACTTTGTGAGGGATATGATAGAAGACAAAAAGGTGTTGCTGGTAAAGGTGGATACTTTGAAGAATACCATAGATGCATTGACAAAATCTGTGAGCTCTGAGAAGTTCACTTGGTGTAAAGAAACAATGGGCATTTCAGGGCTAGAAAAATGACTAAACTCTCTTGTGGCCCCCTATGGAAAGAAAACAACAAGTGGGAGAATGTTGGGTTGTGTTATATTCTTTCCATGATTATTCCATGTAGTTAACCGAGGGTTAGAGGGGGAGGTCACAGGGGGTTTGAGTGGTACCTATAACCACACTTTATGGGGTCTGGGGCAGTGGCCTGGAAAATTTTGGTTTTGGACCCTATGTTAGGTTGGGTAGACCCACCTATGGTTTTGTGCATGATTTTCGCACATGTTTTTGGACGTGATGGTTTTCAGTCCACGGTATTTGATGCTTCGGCATGTACAAATATGTATTATAACATTGAAAGGAACATAATGAAAAATCAAGCTGGTAGTCCCAGTTTTGGGATCCAAGGGAAAATCTCTGTGTATAGGTTATGTGTTATGCTTTTGTTTTGTTTTCTGTGGTTTAGGATTCGTATGCAGGTGATTTCTGTATAGGGTTAAAACCTACACAAATATGACACATACAACATAAATATGAGAACATGAACAAATATTAAGATCAAGGATGGGGCTTAAGATCATCATCTTACCAATAAGTGACCAAGGAACGATCGATCACAGGATCCACGAAAGGCTCTAAAATTTGCATGCGAGCCAAAATTTTGGAGGGTGGTTGTAGCCGCTACAACATGACCTTAAAAAATTTGACCCCAATACTATTCAATATAAAATTCCCATTAAACCTCACACTAAACCATTTCAACAAAAGCTTAGGAAAATCCATCCTAGTTTGGAACATATTGTCAAGAGTGAATTAAACAAACTCTTAGTAGAAAAGATAACCATCCTTGTTTGGCATACCCAATGGGTTGCAAACTTAGTTCCAGTGAGAAATAAAAACAGATACATTCATCTTTTTTTTTTACTTCAAAAACCTCAACAAAGCCTCTAATAAAGATAACTACACAATATCTCTCATGGATCAAATCTTGCAACAGACTTCCTGCTCTAAAATGTTGTCCCTTTTGGATGGATTCTTGGGTTATAACTAGGTTATGGTGGCTCCCTTTGACCAATTAAAAACATCTTTTTGAACTCCATGATGAACATTTTCCTACAAAAATATGCCTTTTGGCTTGATAAATGTTGGGGCAACTTTTTAGCAGGCAATGGACATTGTTTTTTCAGGGTTAATTAATGAATTTGTGGTCATTTACTTAGACAATGTTATGGTTTATTCAAAACATAGATCTAATCACCTTGCCCATCTTAGAATAGTGTTTGAGCGTCATAGAAAATTTGGCATTTCAATAAATCCAAAAAAAAACTATTTTTGTAGTCAAAGAAGGAAAATTTTGTCTTTGAGGTTTCTGCGAGTTTCATCATTATGTAGATCTTCCAGATACATCACATTAGGTTTCCTTCTTATCAACGTTTCAAACCAGCAACGGTGGTTCATCTTCAGGATGTGAAATATTATAGAAACATTGTTCTCATTTTTCTAAATAAATAGAGATGAGATGCTTAGCCGACAGATATTAGAATTTAAAAAATTTTAATGTTTAATTTAGTCTATTATGTTTTAATTATAATTTTAATAGTTTTATTATATTATAATTTAATTACATTTTGTGACATATAGAGATTTTTAAATTCATTTACATTAACTATTTATTATCTTAATTAGGTGTTACTGTTCATATTAGTTTCATTAGGGTAAACTTAATTATGTTTGATTGATTTAATTTTTAATTAATTTTATAATTATATTTCAATTAAATTTTATAATTATTTATTTATTTTCAATTAATTTTCATGTAATTTATTTTAATTAATTATTAATTTATCAATTTGTTATCAGTTTGCATTGTTACAATTAGTTATTGTATATGTTAAGATTTAATTATTATATTGAATTTTTAATTTACAATTAAAACTATATTTTCAATATTCGTAATTTATTTAATTAAATGTCATTATTTGTATATAGGTCATTATTAAGTTATTAATTTAATTATAATTTTATAATTTTGATTGTTATACTTGTTATAATTGATTTTAATTAATATGAATATTAATTGTCTATTTAAATTATATTTATTACAATTTATTTATTAGTTATTTATTTTTTAATTTATTATTTTTGTTTTAATGAATTATTACTATTATTTTATTAGGGTTATTTATGTTTTATTGTAATTGCTTTTTTTTGGATTTGTATTAATTTTAGTTATATTAGTTTTTAATTATTTGTTAAGGTTTATTGCCTATTTTTCTAGGTTGTAGAGTTATTATAGATCTCAATATATCTTAAGATTTATGCTACATTCTATTTACTTAAGGAAGTGTGTAATTGCCAACTTATTTATGGAAGACTTTGAGAACAAAGCACTTATGAGCACACCCCTAAAACCTAAATTATGGAAAAGATATATGGATGACACATTCATCATATGGCCTCATGGAAGAGAAACCCTAGAAACCTTCAAACAACACCTAAATAGCTTATCCCCATCCATAAAATTCACTATGGAAGTTGAGGCCAACAAAAGCCTCCCTTTCCTTGATAGCCTCATCACTAGGAATGATGATGGCTCTATATCCCACCAGGTATATAGAAAAAGGCTCACACAGAACAATATTTACATGCCTCCTCACACTATCACCCTACCCACAAACTAGGAGTCCTCAACACATTAGCAACGACAGCCCTTAGAATCTCTGACAAGGAACACCTGGAAAAAGAAATAGAACACCTTATTAAAGTTTTCCTAAAAAATGGATACAACAAACACCAGGCCATCAAAGCCATAAATAAAGCAAACACTCAACCAAACAAAAATAAAAGCTTTGATAACATATTAGGTAAGTTCAACCTCCCTTACATACTAGGAACTATAAACAAGGTCTCTCGCATCCTCAAAAATAATGGAATTCTAACAACATTCAAACCCTTAAACACTATCTGCAATCACCTAAGTCCTGTCAAAGGAAAAATTGATCCAAAATGCCATAAAGGGGTCTACTTAATTCCCTGCTCATGCGGCAAACCCTATGTAGGTGAGACTGGGATATCCTTCAACACAAGAATCCAAGAACACTCAGCTGACATTAAACATAATCAATCCAAATCCTCAGCTCTAGCTGAACGTTCTGATAAAACTAAGCACGAAATTTGTATAGAAGATACCCGTATCTTAGCCAGAAGTGATAACTACTTCATAAGGAAATTGAGAGAAGCCATAGAAATTAGCAAACACCCCAATAACCTCAATAGAGACGACGGATGGACCATAAGCGAAAACTGGATTCCAATCCTATCATCTAAGTCTACACCTAACTATAATCCCCCAATTAACCTAGAACACACATAAAAGATCCATTATATTTATATTACACACTTCCTCAAGTAAATAGAATGTAGCATAAATCTTAAGATATATTGAGATCTATAATAACTCTACAACCTAGAAAAATAAGCAATAAATCTTAACAAATAATTAAAACATATAATTAAAAACTAATATAACTAAAATTAATACAAATCCAAATAAAAGCAATTACAATAAAACATAAATAACCCTAATAAAATAATAGTAATATAATTCATTAAAACAAAATAATAAATTAAAATAATTAATAATAAATTAATTGTAATAAATATAATTATAACAATTAATATTTAATTATTAAAATCCATATTAACAGTATACAATTAAAAATTTAAAATTAATAACTAATAATGAACTTTAAAAATAATCGACATTTAATTAAATAAATGAATATGAAAATAAATTTAATGTTAAATTAAAAATCAATAATAATTAATTAACTAACATAACAATTGTAAACAATCAAAATTGATAACAATTGAAAATTAAATAATAATTAAAATAAATACATGAAATAATTAAAAAAATAAATTAAATAAAATAAAAAATAATTGAAATATTTATAAAATTAATTTAAAAATGTAATACAAACATAATTTAATATAACCCTCATGAAAACTAATATGACAGTAACCCTAATTAAGATAATAATAGTTATATAATGAATTTAAAATCCCTATATGTCTACAAAATGTAATTAAATTAGCATAATATAATAATAAACTATTAAAATTATAATAAAAACATAATAGATTAAATTAAAAATGAAAAGTTTTTAAATTCTAATACCTGTCGGCTAAGCATCTCATCTCTATTTATTTAGAAAAATGAGAACAATCTTTCTATAATATTTCACATCCTGAAGATGAACCACCGTTTCTGGTTCGAAATGTCAATCAGAGGGAAACCTAATGTGATGTATCTGAAAGATCTACATAAAGAAGGAAAATTGATAGGTTGCATCATGTCAAAAGAAAGTATTATGATTAATACATAAAGAACACAGGTCATTGATAGTTTACTACCTCCTACTTCTAGAAAGGTCATGCAGACTTTTCTTGGTAAAATAAACTTTGTTCGATGATTCATCCCAATCTTTTCTAAAATAGTTAAACCACTATAGGATCTCGTAGAAAAGAATGTTGTTTATAAGTGGATTGACCCAAAAAAATAGCCTTTTAGCACTATAAAACAAGCTATTTCTAAAGCACCTGCCCTTGTAAGCTTTGATTTTTATAAGGATTTTATTTTCTATACTTTTTCTTCTGATTCTGCTTGCATTGTTGTCCTTACCCAGAAAATAGAACCTAATACTGCAATCCTCATTGCATTTATGAGTTTTTCCTTTAAGGGAGCTAAACTAAAATACCCAGTGGTAGATAAATGAGCTTTTGTAGTCTTTAAGGTTGTAAAACATTTTCATATCCTACCTGCTTAAGTCCAAAACTAAAGTAATAGTTCCTTATGCAGCGGTAAGAAATTTACATGTAAAAAAATAATTGGGAGACAAGAGGGCTCATTAGATGATAGCTTTCCAGGAATATGGCTAGGAGATTAAGCCTACCTAAAAGTGAAATGAAAAGGCCTCTGTAATCTTGTAGTTGAATCTATTAACCTGCCCAATCAACATCCTTGTTTCGATAATGAAATAACTATGCTGCAAAATGAAACCTTTTGTCTTCCTGATGATCCAAATTCTTGGTACACTGACATCAAATTTTATTTTCAAAATGGAACAACATTGTCACATCTTGATCCAAAAAATAAAAATTCATTAAGGTTGAAATATGCTCCTTATAAATTGATTAACAATGTTCTTTTTTAGAAAAATTATGATGGTGTATTGTTTCATTGCTTGGAATAGGATGATGCCCAATGGGTACTCCATGAGTTCCTGTTACACAGTATTTTGTCAAGCCTCCTACACTTCCCTGTGTCATACCCTGAAGTGCCTGAAACTTGGCAATCATGCAATGTACCCATCCTCATATGCAGTTCACATCATCCCTGAAACACTAATGGAAACATGCCTTGAGCCTTCCCTGAATAAGTAAGCTCTAAAACTCTAATTTCAAGACCAGCGCAACTGTGACACTAGCAGCTAGTGTTGATGGCAAGTTGCACTATACTAGCCTTGCGCTACCTGTTGGGAGTGGAGCCTAATTATCTTCTGTATTCAATGATGTCGTTGCATTGGACCCCAGTTTGTAATGGGGCGGCAACGCCGCCCGTAAAATATTCATTGTAGGAGGGATCCAAGGGGGGTCTAGGGGGGTGGATGTGACCTTTGGGAGCCCCCCCCAGGCGGGGGGGTTGAGGACAGTGCCCCCAAAGCTAAGAATAAATGTAAAATTGCCTTGTAAAATGTTGTAATTTCATAATCAAACTGAGTCGTTCAGTAGGCAGAGATATAACGGTAGAAGTTATGTTTAATTTAGGGTTTTTTTCCCTAGAAGGCAACCTCTCACTATATATGAGGGAATTGTATTGCATCTATGGATATCTATATTTTGAGTGAGGAAGAGAGAGGAGATTGAGAGCGAAGAGGGAATTACAGCAGATCTGTTGTAGGTTTTATCTCTTTAGTTTGCTAGATAATATAAAAGGAAGGACTGGTTGTTTCTCCGTGGACGTAGCCCAAACTGGGTGAACCACATATATCTGTGTCTCTCTTGTTTTATGCATTTTCTATGTTTATATTTCTGCAATATTTTATGTGTTCCATTGCTCTGTAATATATAATTCTCTAACAACTGATATCAAAGCCGAATATCTATTTGGCTAATAAACTCGCAGGAGAGAAGGGTTCCTGGTTCGAGTGGGAGCAATGGTGGAAGATGGGTTGAAAAATTTAACGGCCAAAACTACCAGCTGTGGGAGATGCAGATGGAAGATTATCTGTATCAGAGAGATCTGTACCAACCATTAAGCAGAAAGACAGAAGCCGACGAATATGACAGACACAGAATGGGATATTCTCGACAGAAAGGCACTTGGAACAATACGGTTGTGCCTAGCGGCATCAGTAGCATTTAATATTTAAAAGGAAATGAAAACAGAGGGTTTAATGTCGACATTGGCCAAACTATATGAAAAACCCTTGGCCTCAAATGAATTTAATACATTTACCAGTCAGTTAAGTTCTATAGGAGTAACTTTTGATGATGAAGTTAGGGCTTTGTTATTTATGTGCTCATTGCCAGAAAGTTGGAATGGTTTAGTTATGGTCATTAGTAACTCTATCTCTAGATCTAGTACTTTAAAGTTTGATGATGTTGTCAGTGCAATCCTTAGCGAGGAAATGTGATGAAAAAGCCCCGGTGAGATATCAGGTAATGCTTTGACTGCAGAGACTAGGGGAAGAAAAATGGAAAGAGGAAAGAGCCCTAGATATCACAGTAAGTCAAGAAAAGGTAGATCCAAGTCCAGATCGGGGATAGTGTGCTGAAAATGTGGGAAGAAAGGACACCTGAAGAAAGACTGCAAGTCTTGAAAGGGAAAAGAAGGAGACGCGTAGCAAGAAACTAATCATGAAGCGAATGTAACAACTGATGTGTTGAAATATTATTTGATTCTTTCATTAGAAAATATTATTGGTGTTTGGGTGGTAGATTCAGCGCCCTCATTCCATGCCACACCTGATAGGAAACATTTTTATGATTATGTTCAAGGAGATTTTGGATAGGTTCGATTGGGTGATGATAAACCCTGTAAAATCATTGGAATGGGTACAGTTTTCATAAAACAACAAAATGGAAATCAGTGGCTATTGGAGGTAAGGCATGTTCTAGATCTGAAGAAAAATATGATTTCAACAGGGCAGTTAGGAGGTGAAGGTTGCGTAACTACTTTCACAAATAAAACCTGGAAGGTCACTAAAGGATCCCTGGTAATAGAGAAAGGAGGAGAGGTTGTTACATTGTATTTATGCAATGTTATTTCTAATTCTGTTAATACTTTAACCTCTACAAGAGATGATACGGCATTATGGCACCATAGGCTTGGGCACATGAGTGAGAATGGGATGCAGATTCTTCACTCAAGAAATGTTTTGCCAAGTTTGAAGCATGTTGATTTAAAATTATGTGAGAATTGTGTTTATGGAAAATAGAAGAGAGTCAGATTCCTTAGAGTTGGGAAAGAAAAGAAGAGTGAAAAATTAGAGCTTGTGCATACAGATGTATGGGGGACCTGCTCAGGTATCATCTCTTGGTGGCTCTCATTATTATGTTACTTTTATTGATGATGCAACCAAAAAAACTTCGATTTATTATATTCGAAATAAATCTGATGTATTTTATACTTTCAAGAAATGGAAATCTTTGGTTGAAAATGAGACAGGAAAAAAGTTGAAGTGTCTCAGATCATACAATGAAGGTGAATATTGTAGCAAAGAGTTTTATAGGTACTATTCAGAGAATGGAATTCGTAGAGAGAAGACAGTTCCAGGAACACCACAAGAAAATGCTGTGTCAGAAAGGATGAACAGGACAATCATGGAGCGTGCAAGGTGCATGAGATTGCATGCAGGATTGCCTTTAAAATTTTGGGCATATGTTGTAGATATTTTTGTTTATCTAATAAACAGAGTGCCTTCAAGTTCCTTGGATGGTGGTATTCCAGAGGAGGCATGGACAGGTAAAAAGGTAAACTAATCCTTTTTAAAGACTTTTGGTTGTGAAGCCTTTGTCCACATTAATAAAGAAAATAGAACAAAGCTTGAGGAAAAATCAAAGAAATGTACCTTTATTGGATATGGTAAAAATGATTTTGGTTATCGCTTTTATGATTATGAAAAACACAAAATCATTAGAAGCAGAGATGTCATATTCAATGAAAAGGTTTTGTATAAGGATCAGCTGTAGGAAAAGAAATAGGAAAAAGAAAAAAAATAATACACAGTGCTTGACGAGATCACAGAAAAAGTGATGGTGCCTAAAAATCATAATTATTAACAACCAGAACAATAACCACAATAGCAACAAGCACCTCAAACACCTGAAAGTGGTGTTAGAAGATCTACCATGATAAGAAGACCCCCTGAACGATACTCTCCTTCATTATATTATGTATTGTTGATTGATTCTGGTGAACCAGAATGTTATGAAGAAGTAGTGTAGGTAGAAACTAGGAAGAAGTGGGAGCAAGCCAGGAAAGAAGAGATGGACTCCTTAACACTAACCAGACTTAGGACCTAGTCAAGTTGCCTGCAGGTAAAACAACATTGTAGAATAAATGGGTTTACAAGTTGAAGGAAGAAGACGGAGGTAGAAAAAGGTATAAAGCTAGACTTGTGGTGAAATGGTTTGCACAGAAAAAAGATATAGACTTTGATGAGATATTTTCTCCTATTGTTAAAATGACTTCAATTGGAACTATTTTAAGTCTAGTAGCAGCTGAAGATTTGCATCTTGAGCAGTTAGATGTAAAGACAGCTTTTCTCCATGGGGATTTGGAGGAAGAGATATATATGTAGCAGCCACAAGGATATGAGTTAAAAGGGAAGGAGAAACTAGTGTGCAAGTTGAAGAAGAGCTTGTATGGCTTAAAATAGGCTCCAAGGTAGTGGTATCTAAAATTTGATAGGTTTATGTGTGAACAAGGTTATACTAGATGTCACCCTAATCATTGTTTTTATCTCAAAAGGAAAAATGATGGCAACTATATATATTGTTATTGTTTGTAGATTACATGCTTGTTGAGGTTCTAACATGTAGGAAATAAATGCACTCAAAAGAAAATTGGCAAACTTATTTGCAATCAAGGATTTGGTGCTACAAAACAAATCCTTGGTATGACAATAACTAGAGACAGGAAGAATCGCAAATTAACATTGTCTCAAAGTGAGTACATAGAAAAGGTGTTGAAAAGGTTTAATATGCAGAATGCAAAACCAGTTGGTATACCTTTGGCTAGCCATTTCAAATTAAGTAAGGAGTGTCCCAAGACTCAGGAAGAAATGGGTCATATCTCTAAATTTCCATATGCATCAACAGTTGGAAGCTTAATGTATGCAATGGTCTGCTGCACAAGGCCTGATATTGCACATGCAGTGGGAGTTGTAAGCAGGTACATGAACAATCCAGGAAAAGAACATTGGATGGCGGTGAAGTGGATTCTTGGATATTTGAGAGGTACCACAAATCAAGAGTTATGCTTTGGTGGTTCAAACATTTCTCTACATGGATATGTTGATGTAGATATGGTGGGTGATAAAGATAACAGGAGAAGCACAACAGGGTATGTGTTTACTGTAAGTGGAATAGATGTCAGTTGGGTCTCAAAACTGCAAAGTGTTGTTGCACTCTCAACAACAGAAGCAGAGTATGTTGCTGCTACAGAGGCTAGTAAAGAAATGATTTGGTTACAAAGGTTTATGGGTGAATTGGGTAAGGAGCATGATAAGGGCACGTTATACAGTGATAGCCAAAGTGCCATTCATCTTGCAAAGAACTCAGCATTTCATTCAAGGACTAAACACATACAGCTCAAGTACCATTTCATATGGTCAGCATTGGAAGATGGACAGTTGAAGCTGGAAAAGATACACACTAGCCATAATCCTGCAGATATGTTAACAAAAGTTGTAACCAGGGAGAAACTGAGAATTTGCTCGGTTTCAATTGGTCTTCAAGTATGATGAAGAAGATGAGAATTAGCCAGGTCCAAAGTGGAGTCATTGTCCAACAAATTAAGCAGTCGTGGAGTTGCTATAATCAGTCTCCATGTGGGAGATTGTTGGGTGTGGAGCCTGATTATCTTTTTTATTCAAAGGTATCACTGCATTGGACCCCAGTTCATAATGGGGCGACAACGCCGCCCGTAAAATATCCGCTATAGGGGGGTCCAAGGGGGGGTGGCTGCGACCTTTGGGAGTCCCCCCCTGGCGGGGGGATCAGGGGCAGTGCCCCTGAAGCTAAGAATAGATGTAAAATTGCCTTGTAAAATTTTGTAATTTCGTAGTCAATCTAGATCGTTCATTAGGCGGAAATCTGACGGTAGAAGTTATGTTTAATTTAGGGTTTTTTGCCCTAGAAGGCAACCCCTCGCTATAAATGAGGGAATTGTATTGTGTCTATGGATATCTGTATTCTGAGTGAGGAAGAGAGAGGAGATTGGGAGAAAAGAGGGAATTACAGTAGATCTGCTGTAAGTTGTATCTCTTTAGTTTGCTGGATAATATAAAAGGAAGGATTGGTTGTTTCTCTGTGGACGTAGCCCAAACTGGGTGAACCACGTATATTTGTGTCTCTATTGTTTTATGCGTTTTCTGAGTTTATATTTCTGCAATATTTTATGTGTTCCATCACTCTGTAATATATAATTCTTTAACAATACCAACACATTTTTTACTTGGATACTCGTGCTCATCCCTAAAAGGAAAGTTTTCCGAAAGAGGAAAGAAGATTCGTGATCTATAGGCTTCCAAAATGACAAGTTGGAGGTTGTTCAATGTGGATATGCTTGAATTCTCCCAATATTTCCCTTTGATATTATCCCTATGAGCTACCTCCTTGAGATGAGGGCCTTCCCCTATTTTTGGAGAGATCTTAACTCCCTCTCCCTGCCTATATATTCATCCTCACCCATTCCCAAATGGTTGGTCTTTGATTATTTGCACCCTTATGTTGAGATAGTGCCTACATGTTGCTCATTTGGCTTGGAGAAGGAGTGCTTGGATAGCTTGAGCTTGGACTTGGACATTCACTCAACAAGAGCTTATTGACATCAAGGATTGGTTGTATGCTTCCTCCTTTATTTCATTAATATATACAACTATTAGTTCACTTTCCATAAATGTTTGTGTTAATGCATCATTTATCTTAATCCTCCTTGATCTGTCAAGTATATTACTTTTGATTATGCTTGTTGCACTTGCATGCTTCCTTGTGTCTTTGATCTCTTTTGTAGGTATTCAAACATTTTGAGTAGTAGAGCTGAGCCTAAGGAGCGAGCAATTCGAGATCTTAAACAAAGGAGTGCATTATAGCATCATAACAAGGTAGGCCATCTTCCTCTTCCCTCATTTCGATTGTAATTTAGGAAAGTGTCTTATATATTGTCACATAGGTTGCTAGTCCCACTCATTGGGCTAGAGGGATCGTCTCTATCCGTAGAGAGGATTTACCTAGAAAACAAAATGGCAACTCTAATGGTGAAGCTATAACCATTTCGATTCATTCCTTTGATCAGATTCTCTGATGAGTTTGACCAACTATCAATTTCTTGTCATGTGTGCATCACTATAGATGTTTGTAGTCATTGGTTTTTGCTTAAGAGTGTCAAGCCTTCTCTGATCTTGAAGATTTTTTATTTTTTCTTTATTTTTACCGCTCAGCGTGTTTTTTGCTTTGACCGAAGCACTGACAGCACTAATTTTCAAATTACATTCACATTGTTCTGCCTTTCATCACCCTTTTTCCTTTAACAGGGCCGTTGATTTTAGAGGATAGAGGAAAATTAGGGTTTCTTCTTGTTTTCAATGGTTTTCGACCTCTGTCAGTGATTTTCCAATGTAACTACAATGTGTTTGTCTTGATTGTTATCCTTGTGTGAATGCAATTGTCTCTTGGCTTTGTTGATGTGTGTTTGAAGATTTAGTGCCTTCTAGGGTTTCTAGGTCACCCTCCACTCATTGCTTGGCTTGAATCTGTGAGATTGATTGCTTTCCATTTAGGAGTCTTGCTGCAATCATGACACCATTTTCAAGTTGCTTTTGGTTCATGATTGTAAAATTAATTTCATTAGTATTTAGTCATATTGGTGCATTGAAAATTTCTTTTTCTCCATTGTCAAACATAGCTTATAGTTGTTTCCTTTGGTAGCATTGAAAGTAAATGCTTGTTTTGATTTCTTTGTTTCGCAAAGAAAAGTGAAATATTTCTTCATTTAAGTATTTTTGAAACAATTGTCATTTGAAACTGAAAGTGAATGAAATTTTCATCTTAGTTGTTTTAGATTGCATTTTTTTACTTTTCTCATTACATTAGTTTGCATTATTGAATTAAAGAGAAAGGAAAATAACAAAAGATTATTGCATCTTTGTGAAATAAAAGTGATTTTTGTTTCTCATAGAATTGCATTTGTTAGTGAAAGTGAAAGAGTAGATTTCATTTTTAAATTTTGCATTGGAATGATAAAGAGTTATGTTTTGATGCATTTTGCTTGTTTGATGCATTATTTGGTTGTCTCTCTTCCTTCATTAGTCTAGCCTTCATTGAATGAAAATATTTCATCTTTTATCATTTAGTTGCATCATAGGAATTCAGGTGACATCGTTGAGTCATCAAACTGCAACTTAATTGAAGATGAACTTAAAATTTAGCTCAATCAACCTAAGCAGCATTTTTTACCTAACACAAATATCTAGAAGTCTAGGCTAGAGATGTGTTCCAACGTCTTTAAACATAGTAGTTGTCATTAACTGCCTACATTGTATCCTAGGGGTGAAATCTCATCCCAGTACAGAAGTATATCAAAGTTTCTCGAGTACTTTCGGGTATATAGGAGGAACTTCAGTATGGAAAGTATATAAGGATGCTCTCGTTGAATGGTTATGCATTAGACAACACTAACACAGACTTGTGCTCCTTGTACCGTTGAGTATATATTGGGATACCCCACTAGGTTGTTATCTTTTAGCCATATGTAACTGAGTTAGCCGCCTTGTAAACATGATACACTGAACACAACATTCAAGGAGATCAATCATCGTACATCAAGTCCTTGGTTTCAGTTAAGGTGTATATAATAGTTCATGGATACTTGGTAAACGCTCTTGCCTAGAACTACCCCTTTTGATTTATTTGTGGTTTCGTGTCATAAAATTAACTGTCAATGATAAGATTTTGAATCCATGCAGTTGCTTCCTGGCTTCACATTCAGTAATTCCTTGTAAATTTTAATTTTAATCGGCCCTCAATGAATCATCTCTTCTCCTTCTAATCTTGAGAGAAAGTCAGCATGGATTAACCATGTTCACCTCACAGTTCCCCCTCATCGTCTGATATTGAAGTGTTTTAACAAGGAGTTCATCTTCATCTTTCACAGTCACTTGAAGCTCAAGGCTTTGAACTTGGAATTGTCCCAAGCATCCAACCACTTACTTCTCATCCTCCACCTTGAGACTCATCATCATCTCAAGAGTCTGATCCTGAAACCCCTGAGAGTCCACAGAGGTTTGTTTTATATCCTCTAAATTTGTTATTTGATCCATTTGTGATATCTCCTCAACATCCTTATAGTCCATACGATCAACCAGGTGTTCCTTTGGAGTTATCTCCTCGTCTGTCTTGGATTCCTCCTTGCTAGTTGTTTCCACCTATGGCTTCAGAAGGTGAGATTCCAACCTCTCCTCAAGGTTCTCTGGAAGTCTCTGCTACTCACACTCCTAGTGTTGATAATGATTCTGAATATGAATTTCCTCTGGAGGGATTTCCTTATATAGGAAGAGTTCCATCTCAACTGCCTCTTGAAAATAGTGGGCATATGCTTCCACTTCGTTATAAAACATTGTCTCAACTATTTTCAGGAACTCCCAGTGCTTCTTCATTGTACCAAAATCCAATTTGGTCGTCAAATTCTATGCCTACTTTTGGTCTGTTTATTCCTAATGTGACCTCTCAGATCCCTGTGCAAATTGTCGTTACTTCAATTCTAATTCAACCAATGATTCTGTCACAACCGTTACCTTCGTTTGAACCTTCCATTCCAATGCAACTGATAGTTTCGGTTTATACATCTATAAGTTCCTCAGTCCCCCCATCAAGTGGAAAAAATATGCCTCCGCCTCATTCACAACTTGGGGGGGTGGGGAATCCAAACTTCCCTCTTATGTTAGGTGGATCCCATGTGAGTGGATCAGAACCTCACATGATTAGAGTGAGACAACCTAATCCTTGTGGTATTCCTAACCCTGTTGATCCATCCAAAGCAGGTAATATCTAGTATCAATAGCCTTACACGACCCAGATACCTCTCCAATAGTCTTATGTTCCATATGGTTCACAAGCACCACAAAATCCACCTTATATTCCACAAGTTGGTCCTCATGTTCAACCTGGTCAAAATCCCATTCTCGGTGCATATGGTCAAATCCCAATGTACTAACAGGGAATCCCTCAAGGAAATGTTCAACAACCTTTACTGCAACAAGGGAAACCTTTACAGTAGCAAGTGCAACCGTTGCAGCAGTAGAGGCAACCTTTGCAACAACAAACGCAGTTTGTCCAACAACCCAGCCAACCCTTGTATCTATAAGGTCAACCATTGTAGCAGCAAGATCAACCCTTGGAGCAGCAAGCTCAACCTATATATCAACAAGGTCAAATATAGGCAATGGCTTTATTACCATGGTCAGTAGGTGCAACAACCTTACAATCCATATGTCACACACAATGTTTATCTTCCTTATGGTCATCAACGGCCTATAGCAGGTCAATATCAACCCTACCCTAGACAAAATCCACCTTATGGTCAAGGTATCCCTCAGTGGGGGAAAAATCAAGCCCCTTATGGTCAAAATCCTCCACTTCGGGGGAAAAATCCTTACCAACAAGGTTGGAACTCATAGACTGGGCCTTATCAAAGGCCTTATATGCCTTTTAACCCACAATTTCCATTTTTAGTGACGTTGGAATAGCCTGATGTCTCAAGGCTTGCTAATGATCCAATTCTTCATTCACCTTATTGGCCTCCAGTTCCCATTAAAATTCTGAGTGATTGCCCCAAATTTCAAGGTAAAGCTAAAGAGGACCCTCAAGCTCATCTGATGACATATCACTTATGGCGTTCTTTCAATTCTTACGTTGATGATTTAGTTTGTCTCTACCTCTTTCATTGAACCTTGACAGGTGTTTCTGGAAAGTGGTACATCGAGTTGCCTCAAGGTACTTTTGCAGAATTCAACTCTTTGGCCATGGCCTTCCTCACCCACTTCTAGTTACCGGTTCATTATGAAATGGGTACCCACTTGCTCACATCTTTGAAACAAGATATCGCGACCCATATATTTGATCACATCCACGAATGGAGATGACGGCATCACCTCATTAAATTTGAAATCCCTGATGAGTTGTTGACCAAATGGTTCACCAAGTCATTTGTAAACAAAATCATTGTAGATATAGCAATGGGAGGTTGTGTTACTGAGGATTAATCTATTGCTCGTGCCCAGTATTTGGTTTTTTTTTTATTCCCAATCTGGAATGCTATATGAAATTTGATGCTCCAAGGCCATCTTCGGATCCAACATCTTTGAAGTATCCATATGTGCCACATGTTGATGGTATCATTGAATTAGTATCCCAAACTTCCACTAAAACTTCTTCTAAGTAAAAATATGTTTCGAATACTTGTTCTAATCATCCTGCAAAAAACCCATCAAATCCTGGTAAAACCTCTGAGGTCAATGTCATCTAGTCTACTGCAGCAGACAAAGCCTCGAAAGGTAAGAAAAATGGTAAAGGAAAAGAAAAATATGATACCCCAAAATAGGATACTCCTAAGTCATCCATTGATGATGCCTCCAAATGAAAGCTGAAATATCCTTGCCTCATTTGTGAGGAAGATCATTACACCAAGGATTATTCCCGACATGTAGAATTTAGTCATTTATTGAAAGGGACTTCAGCTATCTTAAAGATCCATTTCCATCTTAGCATGCTCAGATGGTAGACCAACCACAATCCTCTACCTAATATTGTTCTTAGGTTTACATGATGATGGATTCTCTGCCTATCTATGTAGCCACTCGATTGAAAGATTATCAAACCCCTCAAAAGCAGATGGTGGAAAAGGAAGCCACTGATATACCTTCTACTTCCACTCCACCTAGTTTTGATCCTCACCATATCGAGAGACCTAATAATGAATCTGTCATCTAATCGCCTCCCAAAGGTGTGCTTCGGAAGTCATCTTATAATCTGAATGCTAGAGTTGCTCAACATTATAGTATTGTCGAAGATTTAGCTCAAGCACCTTCGGCGATGTCTGCTTTGGAAGTTCTCTAGACTTGTCCAATGCAACGGAAATAATTATTGTCTGCTATAGGAGGTATCAATCATGTTGATTTGAACTTGATTACTTTCAATCTGGAAAACCATGTTCCTCATCTTCCTCATCAAATTGCATTTTTTATTCAAGTTATTATAAAAGGAAATATGATCCATTGGACTGTCATTGATGAAGCTGCTTCCACCTGCATCATGTCTATTTCATGTTGGAAAGCTATTGGCTCTCCACCTCTCAACTAGTCCCTAATCACTTTGGAGGCCTTTGATGGCAGAATATCCCGTCCTTATGGTATTATCAAAAGTTTTCCCATTGAATTGGAAGGGAAGATTGTTGAGTTATAAGTAGAAGTTGTAGATGTGAACCTCAATTACAACCTTCTACTTGGGAAAAGTTGGACCCATGCCATGTTTTTTGTGGTTTCCTCTTTGTTCCAGGTGCTCCATTTTCCTTATGAAGGAAAAATTGTCATCATTGATCAATTGTCCTTTTTCCCTTCTGGTGCTTTGAATGGAAACATCCCATATGTGGGAAATACGAATATTCCATATAAGAGCAAGGTCTTTTCAAAGATTCTGCTTTAATGGGAACATTTTCTCTCCCACCTCTACATGTCACCTCAATCAACATGATCTCTATCTCCACTAACCCATTGATCATTCCTTCTCCAAATCAGGTTGATTCATTTTGTGATGCTATGCTGCTAAGTCCTTTTGAACAATCTTACCAATAAGTTGTCTTGGCTTTAGCGATCACTTCAAAAATTCATGTTGTTCTCGGTATGCACCTGGATACCCCTTCGCAATCTCATTGGCTTGGTTATTGGGATTCTTTGGATCCCTTGAATGATATATTCCCCACCAACGAGAGTATTGTTGAGGTTATGTCTCTTGACAAAACTCCTTGGAATGATGCCCATCATTGTTCCTCGTTTCCTCCAAGTCTAAGTGAGATTCCTTCGTGTCTTCAAGATTTTTTTTCTCATAACCTGACACATCCACTTCAAACACCTGTTTTGGTGCATGAAGTTTTGTCCAAAGGTAATATGGGAAATATTACTACAACCATGTCGATCGACATTTACATTAAACCTGGAATTATGAAGAACATTCACATTGGGGTTTCCTGTTCTCCTAATGAGATCAGGGTTTACACTGACCCTTTCAAATAATTTCACGATGTCTTCGCTTGGTCGTATGAGTAAATGCCTGGTATTGATCTAGCTATTGTGTCGCATGAAATACCCACATATCCTAATGCGGAGCCTGTTCGTCAATGCCTCTGTCTTGTGCATCCTAGGAAGGCCACTGTTATTAAGGGAGAAGTTGAAAAACTTATAAAGGTTGGTTTTATTTACCCTATCCCATTGACAGATTGGGTCTCTAATATCGTACTTGTTACTAAAAATTAGGGAAAAATATGGGTTTGTACTCATTACCGCGACATCAATCACGCATGCCCTAAAGATAACTATTCCACTCCCTTTATTAATCAAATCATCGATGAGTGCATTGGGAGTGAGATATTCTCTTTTATGGATGGTTTTTCTGGTTACAACTAGATTAACATATTACCCATTGATCAACACAAGACTACTTTCATCTGTCCATTCGGGACTTTTTCTTATAAGAAGCACCCTTTCTGTCTAAAAAATGTTGGTGCTACCTTCTAGAGAGCAATGTCATATTCCTTTCATGATATTTGTTGACACCTAATCATCACGATTGGGTGAATAAGTGTAACTGATGTAAATAAATAATGGAAAATATGAAGAGTCACCGAGAGATGAAATGAACAGTCTCTCCCTTATGTATATAATAAATACCAACCCGAATGAATATAATGAATTGATTTTGAGGAGTTACTGCCTGATCTGACATGGTATCAGAGCCAACTCCGAAAATTAGCATTTGCGTAACTCCTGGTGTCAGTTTCCTACCTATTTTGTAGAACTCACACCTTTGCCATGCTCCTGAGGCCTAAACCCACTGTCATATGTGTTCTATATTCCTTTTGAATAGTCGACCTACTTGGTGGTATCACTGGAATCGCAGTGGAATCATTGCAATCGCAGTGAGAGCTGGAATCATAGTGATAGATGTGGGATATGAATGCACACTTTTCACCCTGTGTACACTGATGTCTACACTGTACTTGATTTGATTGCGCCTTCTTGTTTCCCTCATTACAGAATGAATTAAGGGAACAATGCAGCAGCAAGGAATGGATATTGTGAGGCAGAAGCTCGTGGTATCAGCTCTGCAACGTAGAACACTGCCATATGCATGGTTAATATGTTGCCTCTATTGTTCATTAACGTGTAATACCGCTCAACAGTCATGGTTAATGCTCTCTAGTATCCACTCTCTATCCCTTAGCATCAATATTATTTGAGTGGTGGAACAATACTAGTGAGCTCGATGTAAATAATTATTTGTGCTATGTGTGGTATGCTCCCTGCTTGAATGTGTGCTATCTATGTTAAAAGAATAATCAGTCTTAGGATGTTGCTAAAACATTCACTCACGGTGATAATATTCGAGTGATTGATTTCTTGATCTGAAGTAGTGGTAAGGCACACCGAGAAAGCTTTGAAGGGGTTCACATCAAACATATCCATAGGTTGGGATGTGGTGAGAGATACATTGCCAAAGATCAGATTTCATGAGAATGGCGATGTGCTTGAGACCTCTCCAATTCAACACAAGAGCTAACCCCATTGGTAATGTTTCCCAAGTATGTTGAGAGCAGGATCTGTATACAGTATATGCTTCCTGTGCATTAAAAATTTTTGGAGACTGCATTAAACATTTTTTTGAATACTGTGTATGCATGCTCTGAATGCTTTTTATTTGGTGCATTGGATTTTTAAATATGAATGTATTGGCTTAGAAATATGTATGGTATCCATGGTGCATGTGTTGAGAAAAGACGTCATTAAAAATCGGTTGAAATCTTTTATATGTTGAGCCATATGTGATCGATATATAATGGGCATATAATATATGAAGTGTACATCAACTTTAGAAAAAAAAAAAAAAATCTATCAGCAGAAGTATTTTTTTCTCTCAACAGAAGTATTCTTTCTATTAGCAGAAGTATTTTTACAGCACACAGATTTTAAGATGCATTCAATCATATCCATTGTCAGAATAGTTCTCACTGGCAAGGAGAACTATCCTTAGTGGTCCTAGATGATAAAACAAACCCTCATTTTCAATGAGTTGTGGAAAGGAGTGTGTGCTGGAGATGGAGACAAAGATCCAGAATAGCTTACCTCAGACAAAGAGTTCACCATTTGGGAAAATAAGAACAACAAAGCTTATGCATTAATTGCAGCATCTGTAAGTGAAGAGGTGAGTCGCCATATTTTTCCATTTTCAACTACTTTCTAAGCCTTACAAAAGCTTAAAGAACTCTATGACTCACATTTTGCACTTGAAGTTGTTCAACTCATGATTAAACTCTTCACTCTTGAATTACAAAATAATGATCCTCTTGCTCTTGCATCTGAAGTAAAATCTATAATGCATGATATCAAAGCCACTAAGATTGAATTGGATATTCCTCTTATCTCTTTTCTTAAGGCACTTTATCCTAATTACTCCAATTATCTTGAGTCATTGCAAGCAAATGGAATTCTCAAAGATATCACCTTTGACTCTCTTGTGAAAAAAATTGTTGAAAGAGAGAAAGCTTTTGGAAAGAAGACAACACCTGAATCTTCTGAAGAGGCTGTGTGCCTTGCTCATAAAGAAAATAATCTTGCCCAAGATTCTTCCAGAGGAAGAGGAAGATATTTCAAAGGCGGGGGGGCAGACACTCTCAAGGAGAAAAATCAGATTTGCATAGCATACACTGCAAAAGAAATGGATCACATGATGCCTCTACATGCAGGTTACCTTGGGACAAAATTGAGTAGCAAAGAAACCAACAGAAAGGTAAAACTAATGACACAGACAAAGGTAAATCACCTGAATCCGCTCATTATGTTGTGGCACAATGTAATATTGGAGTAAATGAAGGCTTATTTAATGCTTTGCTTGCTTCTTGGAAAAATGATTGGTTGCTTGATTCAGGAGCAACTTGCCACATGACTCATAGAAAAGATTTTTTTGAAGAATTTAATAACAATGTTGATGGAGCAGTATACTTTGCAGACCAATCAAAACTCAAGGCATCAAGGCTTGGCACAATCAGGCTCAAATTTCCTGGTCTTCCAGACTTTCTTCTGCATCATTTTTTGTATCTCCCACATTTGAAGAGAAACTTGATGTCCTTGGTCCACATCCTCTAGCAAGGTCACTCCATTCATATGTTTGATGGCAAGCTTGAGGTGAGAAAAGCATCTGATCACTCACTTGTCATGAGGGGGATAGAAGAAGAAAGGCTTCTCAAACTGCAGGGTACCTCTGCTCATGCACAACATTTCTCATACAACTCTCATTATGAAGAAGGTACACTTCCATCAAGTTTATTATGGCATGCTAGATTTGGAAATTTAAACTATGATAGCCTCCGCTTGTTGAAGAAAAATGGTGTTGCTGGTTTGCCTACAATTCCTAGGAAACTTAAGCAATGTGATGCTTGTATTCTAGGAAAGCATAGCAAATAGCCTTTTCATGATTCACATTCAAGAGCACATAGAAAACTTGAACTCATTCATTCAGATTTATGTGGTCCAATGCCTATTCCTTCTGCAAATGGAAATAAATATATGATGACATTTATCGATGACTACACTAGAATGTGTTGGGTTTATTTATTGAAGAACAAATCTAATGTTTTTCAAACATTCAAGAACTTTCATACATGGATTGAAAATGATGCACAATCTCATATTGGCTCTATTCGCACTGATACTAGAAAAGAATATACTTCAAATGAATTTGAAAACTATCTTCGCCAACATGGAATCAAACATCAAACAATTATGCATTATAATCCCCAATAGAATGGTGTAGCTGAATGAAATAATAGGACAATTTTAAATATGGTGCACTCCATGATGTTTTTCAAAAATGTAAAATTAATGTTTTGGGCTGATGCAATTCTATGTGCTGTATATATAAATAATAGATGTCCATCTAATGCTATTAGAAACAAGACTCCATATGAAATGTGATATGGGCACATTCCTTTGGTAAAGCATCTCAGGGACTTTGGTTCCACCTGTTATGCCTTGATACCAAAGGTACATAGAAACAAAGTCGATGCAAGAAGTCGTAAGTGTATTTTCCTGGGGTATTCAAACACCTCCAAAGCATATCATCTCTATGATAAATTCAATAAAAAGTTTGTTGTATCTAGAGATGTAATCTTTCTTGAAACATCCAAAACTGATAATGTTGTTGAGCAGCAACTTGATAGCTTGGATAGATTCACAAATGCAAAATCATTTCAAGAATTTGATAATCATATTCCACATCTTGAAGGGGGGATTCCTATACTAGATCAACCTGTGGAATCTTCTTCTGAAGAACTCTCTCCCCCACATGAAACTCCAACAACGGATGATACTTTAAGTGATGTGATTGATAGAATTGGGAGACTCAATCTTGATTCAGTCCCAACTCAATCAACAGAGAAGCCTGGACCATCTAAGAAAGGTCCCCCAAAGTGGCTGACAAAGACACTTGAAAGTGTTCACCCTGATGAGGTTAGAAAGACAGGAACTAGAAATTCAAACTAGCAAAATGGAGGTGATGTAGATGCCTCTGATTCACCTATTGATATGGATGTTTCTTATGATTGTGAATTGAATTTGTCTGTAGATTTTAAACCAAATCCTTCAAAGAAGCTGCTTCTCATGATGAATGGAAAGAAGCGATGCAAGATGAGTATGATGCCCTGATAAAGAATGGCACTTGGAAGCTGGTTGATCCTCCATTAGGAACCAAACCAATTGGCTACAAGTGGGTCTACAAGAACAAGTATAAAGTTGATGGCTCACCTGAAAAGCACAAAGCTAGGCTTGTGGCAAAAGGTTTTTCACAAAAGGAAGGGTTCGATTGTGAAGATACTTTTTCCCCCACAGCAAAATGGGCTACCATCCGGACACTCTTTGCCCTAGCAGCTCAGAACGGTTGGAAAGTCCATCAAATGGATGTAAAAACTGCTTTCTTGAATGTATATCTAAAAGATAATGTTTTTATGTCCCAGCCGGAAGGATTTTTTGTGAAAGGACATGAACATAAAGTGTGCGAACTTGTGAAATCCTTGTATGGCCTCAAACAAGCATCGTGAGCCTGGTATGAAAAACTAACTGCGCATCTTCTGAAAATCAATTTCAAACATTATGATCTTGATGATGCAACTTTATTTATCAAGAAAGTTGGCAAAACAGTTGTATATCTTGTGGTATATGTAGAAGATATTTTGATGACAACGAACAATGAATGATACATTGCATCCATAAAGAAGGAATTGAGGAAAGGTTTTGAAATGACTAATTTGGGCTATGTTCATTACTATCTTGGTATTGAAGTAACTCAACATTCGAAGTCCATATTTCTTTCTAAAAAGAAGTACATTAGAGATTTGTTGAACATGTTTGGCATGACAAAATGCAATCCTCTTACTACTCTAGTGGAACAAAACTTAAAGCTCACATCCATTGAAGGAAAAGAATTTGAGGATGCAACAAAGTATAGACAAATTGTAGGAAGTCTCAATTACCTAACTACTACTAGACCAGACATTTCGTTTGATGTTGGAATCCTCTCCAGGTTTATGCAAAATCCTTGTGAGGGACATTAATCTACTGCAAAAAGAGTTCTAAGGTACTTGAAGGGAACTCAAGACTTTGGAATCAAGTATACACAGGTGGACGACTTCAGCTTGATTGGATACTCTGATTCAGACTTCGATGGAGACAAAGAAACTGGGGTATCTACTTC
>APFE030301822.1:26200-36748 GCA_000404065.3 Pinus taeda
AATTTTGACACCTAATCATCAGGATTGGGTGAATAAGTGTAACTGATGTAAATAAATAATGGAAAATATGAAGAGGCACCGGGAGATGAAATGAACAATCTCTCGCTCATGTATATAATAAAGACCAACCTGAATGAATATAACGAATTGATTTTGAGGAGTTACTGCCTGGTCTGACAATATTAAACACATTGTTCAACCTTATCTAGATGACTTACCATCTCATTCTACTAAGCATCGGGACCATCCAAACCACCTTCGATCAATTTTTCTACGTTGTCGACACTATAATATCTGTCTCAATGCTCATAAATGTGTCTTTTGTGTAGAATCTGGTCATCTCTTAGGTTTTGTTGTGTCAAAAGAAGGCATCCGAATATATCCTCTGAAAGTTGAGGCTATTGTAAACTTACCCCCCACCACCCCATCACTGCACCAATTGCAGAGTTTGCAAGGAAAGGCTAATTTTCTTCGTCGCTTTGTCCCTAATTACGTTGAGATTTCCAATGGATTTAATCACTTTCTTAAGAAGGGAATCCCATTCATTTGGGATGAAATTTCCCAAACATCTTTCAATTATCTAAAGAAAACATTCATCAATGCTCCTTTATTGCATCCCCCTGACTATGGTTTTGGTCCAGGACGATGATGATGGCATGGAACATGTGATTTATTATTTGATTCAAAATATTATTGACACTGAAACTCGATATGCTCATGTTGAGAAACTTTATATGGCATCAATCCATGATTTTCAACGATTTCACCATTACATTCTTCTACGGAAGACCACAGTGATTTCTGACTATAATCCCATGACTTATATTCTGACTCATCAATTCCTTGGGGGGGGAATACTCTAAATGGATTGTTATCCTGCAAGAGTTTGATTTGGAGTTCACTGCCACCAAATCGAAGAAGTCACTCATTTTTGCTGAATTTATTTGCGCCCTTCCTTCTACAAACACCTCCATTGATTTTACTGAGCCGATTTTGGATGAAAATTTGTTTCTCATCAGCATTCTCGACCCTTGGTACAGAGATATTATTGTTTATCTTCAAACCCAAACTTTCTGATCCGAGTTGTCTCGATCCGACTGACTCTGCATCTGGCATCAGTCTCAACCTTATCAAATTATTGGTGATATTGTGTACCGATTTGGTGTTGATTTTTCTCTTCGCAGATGTCTAACACTTGAGAGGCTAAACAAGTCTTGAATCACTGCCACTCTGGGGCATGTCGTGGTCACATGTCAAACTATGCCATTGCTCATAAGATCCTTCCCATTGGTTATTTCTAGCCTTCTATCTTTAAAGATTGTATTCTGGTAGTTCAAAAGTGCCATGAATTTCAGATTTATAACCGCAAGCACCGCTCCCCGCCAACACCCTTACACTTAGTCATTACCATTGGCCCATTTTCTAAATGGGGCATAGATTTCATGACCCATAACCCTCGCTCGACTAGGGGGCATGGCTATATCATCATCATCTATTTTACTAAATGGGCCAAGGCGATGTCCACATATAATGTTGACGGTATCAGTGATACTCAATTCCTCTTTAACCATGTCATAGCCCATTTTGGCATCCCTCGAGCCATTTTCACTGATCATTGATCACATTTTTGTCAATACATGAGGGCAAAGCTTACTTCTTAGTTGGGCCTTTGCCATGATAGCTCAAGCCCTTACTACCCACAGGCTAATGGCCAAGTTGAAGCAATTAACAAATTCTTGATTACTATGCTTCAACGTACCATTGGGAAGCACAAAAAGGATTGGAATATCATGTTATTCTTGGCTCTTTGGGTCTATCGAACATTAGCTAAGACAGCCAATGCTCCATTCCAATTGGCATATGGTTTAGAGGTGACACTCTCGATCAAGTATGAAATTCATTCATTAAAGCTAGCTATTGAGCTACTCCCCGATACCTCACCTAAAGAGGAGCGATCACTTTATCTCGAAAGGCTTGATGAGATCCGTCCTATTACTGTGATGGTGATTGAGGCACAGAAAAAATGAGTTAAAGCTCATTTTGATTAAATTGTTTCTCCACAAGTTTTTGCTGAAGGTGACTTGGTCTTTCTCTATGACCAAGCCAACGATAAGTTGGGAGATGGGAAGTTTGAACCTATGTGGCATGGGCCATACATCGTTAAACATGTATTGCAAAAAGGCACCTATGATCTGGTTGACTATGAATGTAATGCGTTATCACAGCGCTGCAATGGGCTGTATTCGAAAAAGTATTGTGTGAGTTCTATGTAATTACTTTTTTACATTATTGTGTGAATTCATTGGTGTGCAGTTTTGATTTTTTGGTGTGATCTTTTATTTGCATACATGTTCCCTCTGCGAACATTGTGTTCTACTTGGTTTGCAGATGTTGTCAAACCATTATGTTGCTTTTTTTGATGGTGCTTATCGTAGCACGCATAACCTATCTTCCGCAACGTGGGCACTCTTTGCCCCTGATGGCGAGTTGATCGATTTACAAGGTATTTGCCTGGGATGAACAACTAATAATATTGCCAAGTACAATGTAGTTATTGAACTGTTATCAGAATAAATTGCTCTTGGCATTATAAATTTAGTTGTTTAATTATATTCACAACTCGTTGAGTTACAATTGAATAGTCATTACTCAGTAAGAAATCCAAAATTTTTGCATATGTATCTATGTGTTCGATAACTGAAAAGGAATTTTGTTTATATTACCTATCAACACATTCCACGAAATTTGAATACATTAACAAATGCATTAGAAAATTATGTTCTTGATAGACATTTGCATAACTTATAAAATTGATCACATCGTTATGATACATTAACACGTAGGTAGAAGATAGAAACATGCATGTGTGTGTGTGTGTGTATTGCGTTTATCAATGTTTGTTCATCGAAATCTCAAAAAATAAATGTTCTAGGACACATGGATTTCAAAAGCCTACAATAGTGTAGAAAAACACAACTAGAAAAGGCTATTCGCCCACATGTTGCTTACAATAGCATGAGACCGCTCTGATCACATAGCCTAACAGTCAACGCGGCCTCGCAAACACCCCTATTGTATGCCTCTGGTATCATAGTGGCACGTCATTTGTAGTCACATATTATGGAATGCCTCGGGTAATCACTTCCAAATTTCGTTCCATTTCTACCATAGGATCTGCTCCTTCCTCATATGGAGCATCTTTTATCTGACGTGATACACGCTGTAATATTAGAGACATGTCAAGAGGCCTTTCTAGTCCTACATCTACACAATTATCACAAGTAAACTCTCAGATACACTTTAAACAAACAAACAAAAAATCATAAAACTTGAAAAAATCCAAAGACAAGTTTTACCTGCTTTGTTCCACTATTCACCTAGTGGTAGAGGCAGATCTGGATCTCCTCTGAAATTTGTGCATACATAGGTATATTCATCCACAATGATCAGTTGTTAGCATAGCCAACCAAAGAACAACAGAGGGAAATGCATCCTCTAGCCCCCTCCTCCACGAGGCATGATCTCACTCCATCTAAGCAGCCTCGGATCTTGTGGAACTGGATCCTCCACCTCTACCCACTAGTACCAAAATAGGGGCACACACTCCAAAAATAAAGTGACCAAAATCAAACCAAATCCGAACTGCTTCAAGTTTCCCAACTTTCCTTTGGTCAGTTGTCTCTTCATGTTGACCAGCAATCCCTCGCATTAGTTGAATATTGTTGGAGCAAGGCAATCCACTGCGTACTAGAATTGTGATTTCTAGATCTCGTGAAAAGCCTGTGCCCAAGCTATATAGGCCATGGTGTGTATAATTATCCCCAAGGGAATATTATTGATGGTTTTTATCTTCATCTTCCCGCTCACAATTGTCTTTGCACTCGAGAAATTCCTTCTGATTAAGGTATTGGTGCTCTTACCTCCACCATAGGATCCAAAGAGTTGGACTCTTTCCCCTCTTCTGGACAGTCCAGTAATGAAGTAGATATCAACTACTTCCATCTCTATTTCTTGGTCTCCAATGATGAATATATGCCGATCAATATCCCATATACTAATCAAATAGTGTAGCCGCTCATTTTGAGCTCTGAGTCCTGGGGTTCAAAACAATTTCAATAACCTACAGTCTCTCAAAGCATTAACACATTCAATGCTTTGGGCAGCCTGGTGATCTTCTGCCTCATGGCCCATTTCCTTCCATTCAATGACCATGTTGTCGAAATCTCCTGCAAACAAACCATATACATTTATTAAATGCCTTTCCGTGGATAAAAAACTCAAAAAAATTGATCGAGAGAAAGGATTTCTCTTTAATTTTTCTCGCCCTGCATCTAGCGTGACTATTTTAATTATTTTCACGCTAGCAGTGCAAGATCCTTTTGGGTTCAGGGGCGATCAGTGCGGATCCGATGAGTAGACTCGCGTTGGTCGCCACCAATTTTAAAAATTGAAATCCTCCCTTTTAGCTAGCAAAAATCCTATGAAATGGCATGAAATTAGAATGAAAAGGAGAGAAAAGGAAGAGCTTTTACCTATAGCTGACATTTCATGAAATGGTGCCCTAGATCTCCCACATTGCTTGCTTGAAGAATCAAGGAAAATAGGGTAAAATCCACTCCCCAATTTACTCCAAGTGAAATGGTAAAAATGTTTTACTTTTAGTCTATTTATAAGTTTTTAAACACCATTTTGCCAATATTTTATTATTTTCCTCGATACTAGTGATGTGTGATTTTCTTTGTGTAGTTACAGGTTCTTTTTGGTGATTACAATGATAATTTTTTACCAATTCAACAAGTTTTTGTTTTATCTCTTTTTCAGACTTGTTAAAAATAAACGAAAAATGAACCCCCCTGGAGTCATATTTAAGCTCTTTTCTGACTCTCAAAATATGAAAATATCATCTTGTACTTGTGTTTTCAAACTCGTTAATTTAAATGACTTGACGTCGTCTCAGTATACGTTTACCCCTTTTTTGGGTTGAGATTGACTATTTATGAAAAAGGTACACCTTGGTCGATATGGTCAAGAGGTTCTCTCGAATATTGTTTTCTACCTTTTCAGGTTCGAGAGACAAATTACATCAACACCAACAAGTTGTTAAATGTTGTTTTGATACCAAATCTTCTTCTAACAAAAATATAGTAGGAGACTTGATTTTAAAATGGGAAAATCCCATGAAAATAAAGAAGAACATTCCAAGCTTTACAAATTATGGATAAGACCATTCATACTTTCATTGTAACATAAAATATTGCTCCCAGTACTTTTTGTCTGCAAAATTTGGAAGGTCGAGAAGATTCTCTTCTGGTCATTAGTCAACTATTAAAAAATTATTTTGCTTGATTCCCTTTGAGAATTTCATCTCTTTGTACATATTACTTTTCCTTTATAATGTTTAGTTTGTTTTTTTTTTTTTTTTATGTTTTTTCTTTGTTTGTTTGATTTATTCCACAACCTAAATATCATTAATAATGTTTGAAATTCGTCTCAAGGAAGTATCATAACTAATGATTTTAATTTATGCCCTGATTATTTGATTTGTTTGTTGTAGAAATAATTGAATTTTATGTTCAAATATTTTTGTTCAATTTAGCGCCACAGAAACTGGTTGTACCAATAATTTTATGTTGCTAAAAGGATCTGTGACATTATCAACAAATCCTTTTAATATTGAGTGTAACCACTTTGAAGTTGGTGAATTTGTATACGTGTCATGCCATTCCATCTCTTGATGAGAATTTTAGACATGATACCACATTAGCTAGATAATTTTAGTTGGAATTGACTTATTAATACTCTAGGTTTAAACTCCATGTTGTCTGATATGTTGGGATAAAAAAACTCAGGTAAATTTGGTTAAAAGGCATCCTTATTGAGGTTATACATGCTTAATGGTTTTTTAATGGTTGCAATGTCTCTGCCTATGGAATTTGAGATTCCAAACTAGCATTTTAATAAATAAAATAAACAAACTTTCATAATCAACATGTCATCCATGCCTTTAAGAGGCTTATGGGTCTACTTTCCCGACACCTAATAATCAGAATGTGAAACCATGAAACTACAATGGGCCAAATGGGATCCTAGCATCTAAATATGGATTAAAGGGTATCCTTGTCAAGGCTATGGACACCAGTGGGTAGAAAAGGCCATGCCCATGGTATTAAAGTCAAAAAAATTCATCACCTACTGAAGAATTCACTCAATATTTTTACTCTATTGGTTAATCAATCCTTTGTAAATTGTATTTTGGTTTTTTATTTCGTTTCTATGTGTTGTTTGTACAGAGATACATGATCAAATGGCTTATATTCAAGAAAATCTACAATAATCATTTATAAATTATTTTGGCATTTATTTTTAATTCAATATATGATATTTTTCTTTATTTAATTCATTTTAATGCAGAGATAATTGGTTCTCCCAGTGAGTCACCAATTGTTGGCATCCCAACCGACTCCCCTCTCATTTTTGAGAAATGATATGGGCCCCTCCTCAACTCTATCTTTGGGTTTTAATTTTTAATTTTTTGGCTTTTATTTTGTATGACGATAATGGTTTTTTATGCACAAATTTCTTTTTTCTAAATGATCATATGGCATGTCCTTGATTTATTTTACAAGTGTGTTCATTTTCATATTTGCTTTCGATGTTTGTTCAATGAATCTATTTTTCGTTCGGTATTAATATAAAAGGGAAAACCTAATATTTTTCCGTCTCTAATGAGTTATTCAAGGCCTATGAATTTGTCTTGTATATATAAGGCCACTAGAGAATTATCATTTTATAGCAACCTTATCTTATTTCAAATTTTCATGTTTTAATGTTCCTCTAACATTTCATTTCCTATGTTTAATGAATGATCTATATATATGGGTCGTAATAACTACATTTGGCTAGGTTTATGTGTGGTCATCATTTTATATAAACTTTATATTAAACATGCACTCGACTCATACTCTAATATGTTTATTTTTCATGTGTGTTATACCATGACCTTATTATTTTTCATGTGTGTTATACCATGACCTTATTATTAGGTTTAATTTATCAATCTAATGACTGACAAAAGATTGTGAGCTTCTGTTAATATATATGGAGATATTTGGCTCGAAACTTCTCAATTTGCAATCATGAGATATGATGTTCTGGGTTTTTGAATTATAGTTTTTGGATTTGTATGAGAGTCTTACGGATGATCTGTCATTCTTGTGAGGGATGTTAATCTCGATTGGCACAATCTATAACAAATCCACCATTCATAGTTGTTAGTACCTCGCAACCGTTATCTTCTCTATACTATACCCTTGATTATCAATCTTTAAATTAATATAAAGGGGTTTTGACCAAACCAATTCTCGATTGTTTCATTATTTCCCTCATTTCTCTCTATCTCCACTGCAAGCTGGGATTTTGGGTCACCTGTTGGTTGCATGCTCACCCTCTATGTTTTTCTCACCTTCTTATATTCTAGCAATGGATCATGTTTTTCAGTCAAACTCCATTAGCGATGAAATGGTTGAAGCATACGATGAATGCACAAAACTATTTCACTAAGTCGGTTGGATGTATTTCCTAGATTTATTTAAGGGTTATAGTAAGGGTGTTGTAGAAGCTTTTTCCTCTTCATTCAATGGAAAGAAAGCCCAAGTGGGTGATTTGGGAATTATTGTGGCTGTTGATTTATCATAGTGGCTACCTATCTCCCCTTCGAGGGAGAAAAATTGTCTAAAAGCTATGACGTGCGCAATATTCCCTAGAAGAAACTTCTTGCTAACAAAGACTATGTATATCATTAAAAAGGTATGATGATTTCTTCTTTGAAACCTAAATGTAAAAATTTAGTGTTATTTCATCGATATATTACCTGTGAAGGATGGTATAGTTTGGTTTTCATCTACCATGTAAGTTTTTTAATGGCATTCCTCAGCCATAAGCTTCATTTTCCTTTTTATTTGTATAAGAGCTTAACTAAAATGTCCCACACTTATCAATTTTGCTCCAAGAATTATGAAAGGTAGGTCTTGTTAAATTATGAAACTAAAATAAAATTACACTTTAGACAACTCACTTTATGGATATGATGATTTCATTGAATTCCTCTTTTCAAGAGGACCAGAATCTACCTATCTGACCTATTTGAAGGACCAATGGACCCTACAGTGATACATTGTGATAACACCATTTGTATACAATTGTTTGAAGACCTAGTATTTCATGGAAAGACAAAGCATATCAACAACAAGTATCACTACATTCAGAAGCTAGTACAAGATGGTGTCTTGAAACTATAGTATATCTCCTCCGATCAGTAGGTAGCTGACATATTCACAAAATATCTTCCTAATAAGAAGCTTGTGTTTTTTAGAGACAAGCTTGGTTTAGTTGATATATCCTCCCTGGTTTAGAGGGAGAGATAGGAACATCATTATTGTCTTCACTTGGGAAGACATAATGGAGGATTGGATAAGCATCTGGCATTCGATACTCTTTGAGGATGAGGTAGGGCAACCAAGACAAGAGTAATCTAGGATTGATATCCTTTTATGACTAACTATCTAATATAAGAATAGGCCATGGAAGGACATACTCTGTGAACACTCGAGTGGGGTATGTACATAGAGAGATAATGATGATGGTGTCTATAAATCATTGGCCTCGCCAACATTGTGCTATGATCTTGTGGAGAGATAGAGTTTTTATTCAAGGCCTTGCTATATGGCAATACGGGTTGTATGATGCTAAACATATGGGTCACCAATCCGACTCTTCTTATGAGATCTCTTTAGATTGAGAATGTCCATGTACCATTTATGAATACCTCCCTTATTTAGAAGGAATGTTGAAAAATGTGTAACTAATTTTGGCCTTCGTAAATATGAAATCTACTTGTGATTATTGTATATTGTAAAATGAAAGAAAATTATTATTATTCTTTTTGGATCATGGGTTTCATGCTAATTTTTTTTTTTTTTTATAGACCAAGCACCCATTGAGTGCTTCTAGGGTTTTTCCTAGGTCAATAAGTCAAAAGAGTCATTGGCATAAGTTGAAGACCCCATCGGGCACACTATAGTTTGTAAAGAAAATTATTTTTTTCCTTAAAAGTTTCAAAATAGCCTTCAATAACAGGTAGGCCTAGCAGCTGGCAAGTCAGTCTAATTTGAGGAGCAACGTCCACCTTAAGAATCTTATATAAAGGAGAAAACTCAACCTCCTTGGATCAAATTCATCATTCTCTCATTAAGAAAAGAAGGAAGAAGAAGAAGGTGGTGAATAAGGAAGAGGATGAAGGAGACTTGTCTTTAGGCTATTTATCTCTCACATGTGTGAAGGAAGGGTAGGGTTTCTGCAGATGGTCTAGGTTTTTTCTTCTGCAAGTTCGATCTTGAAGAAGGAAGGGAAAGAAGGTCAGAAAAGGTCTCAATAAGCCATCCTCAAGCTCCAGAATGGAGAGAAATCCAAGAGAATGTCTATGGAAGCCTTAGAAGGCTAGAAGAAACTCACATGTGTGGCAATTGCTGCAGGAGGGCCAAAAATTTCAGACCTGCAATAGAGGTCGAAATTCTGCAAACTAGGGTTCAAAGTTGTGTTGATATAAGAGATTTGATAGGGTTTTACTTGGAGAAAGGAATAACATCATCCATAAAGTTTTCGAATTCGTTAATTGAAGAATCTATAAGAAGAGAAGAGATTTGCGGGTTTTCCTCTCAAGTGGAGAGGTTTTGGCCTTGACTTGCAGCCTAATATTCTGCATTCTTGTTCTTGTTCTTGTTCTTATTGTTTTGGAAGATGTTTGATGATATACAAACATAATAATAAATAAAGAATCTAAATAAGTAAGAAATAGTAAAAAGACATCACAAGCAGTTATCAAGAAAATAGAAATTTCCCTAATCATTTCCCTTTACATTTCTCAAGAGGTTTGTAGTTGACATGAAGGTAGAGTTTGAGATGTCTATGCTTGGAGAACTTTCTTATTTCCTTGGTTACAGATTACACAATCTTCAAAATGATTTTTTTCTCCCAAAGCAAGTATCTCAAGGAATTTTGTAAGAAATTGGTATGGAGGAATGTTCTTTGGTGAGCACTACAATGGTTATAGGTTGAAAACTTAGTAAGACTAATGAATCACCACAGGTGGATCAGACTTTATACAAATTAATTATTGGAAACCTATTATACTCGGCTTCTAGACTAGGCATTATGTAAGTAGTTGGTATTGTTGGAAGATTCCAAGCAGCCCCCAGAAATGTTCTAGTATCCAAGAGGATTCTTGTAGGTTTTAACCCCGTACAGAAATTACCTGCATATGAATTCTAAATCACAGGAAAAATAAAAATGCGAGAGCATAACACATAAAACACATATACATAGAGATTCCCACTGGATCCCAAAACCGAGACTACCAGCTTGATTTTTCATTATGTTCCTTTCAATGTTACAATACATAGTTATACATGCCGAAGCATCCAATACCATGGACCGAAAACCATCGCGTCCAAAACCATGGACCGAAAACCATCGCGTCCAAAAAACATGTGC
>APFE030301822.1:41907-99880 GCA_000404065.3 Pinus taeda
TAGGTGGGTCCGCCCAACCTAACATAGGGTCCAAAACCAAAATTTTCCGGGGCGCTGCCCCGAACCCCATAAAGTTGGGTTACGGGTACCCCTCAAACCCCCTGTTAACTATATGGAAAGAATATAACACAACCCAACAATTCTCAAATATCTAAGATCAACCATGGACTATAAACTTTGGTACCCTAGAGGTAAATATTTTTGACTAACTATTTTTACTGATGTTGATTGGGAAGGTGATGTAGATGACCAAAAAATCACTAGTTTTGGTGCTTTCTTTCTTGGTGCGTGTCTTGTTTCATGGTTCAGCATGAATCAAGCTTTAATTTCTCTTTCTATTGTTGAAGCATAATATATAGCAGTAGTTTCTTGTTGCACTCAGCTATTATGGATGGAGTAGACTTTACAAGATGTGCAGGTGATATATGATCAGCCTATATCAATCATCTATGATAATACAAGTGCAATCAGCATGTCCAAGAACCATGTGTTACATTCAAAGACAAAGCATATTCCAAGCAAGTACTACTTCCTTAGAGAACAACTTGCAAATCATATTGTCAAGTTGGAGTATGTACCTACAAAAGACAAGGTAGTTGATATATTCATCAAACCTCTCCCAAGAGATCAATTTGAGTACTTAAGGCAAAGATTGGGAGTATTTTGTAGAAATTACTGTAGATTCAAACATCGTATGTAACATGCTAAAGCAAAATACTTGAATCTACTCTACTCATCAACGGAAACAATTAATTGATTAAGAAATCACAACATAAACAAGAGACAAGATTCAATCACATATTCTCTGAGATTTATATGAGGGGAAAGAAACTTCTCAAAACCCCTTCCTATCTATATTGCATTAATTGGAAAACAGAGAAGAAATGCAATGCTTGTTCAAGCTTGAACAATGTTTTCACAAGTATAATCGATCTCACTGCCTCACAAGCTGAATCTAGCCAATACTTAGCCAATTTTGTTGTCTACCAAGCTCCTCTTTCCTTGTGTTGTTTCCTTGGGAATTAGCCCCCTATTAATTAGGGAAATTCCCAATTAGTACTGTGCAATCCATGTAGGCCCTTCTTTGACTACATGCACCACCTATACAACTCGAAAAATTATACAACTGATAGTACATTTCCCTTGAACACCAATCTCAATTGGGTAACTCAAATTTCATGCATCCATGAGATAATTAATGGTTGATTTATCAGTTAACTGGTTGAACACTAAAGTTGCACCCCACTGCTAGACCTCCTACTAGCTCCTCCAATAGTTGGAACTAGTTTAAGTGAATTTAACTGAATTTAACTCAATTAAATTATTACAGCTCAAAATAAACTCACCCTATGCTCCTAAAATTTAGGAACCACTCTACATTACTCAATTGAAACCCTCAACTCGAATAAACTGAACCAATTGAGTGAAACTAACTTAGTCAACTCATTATTGTTGTCTTATGATGTGGAATTACAATTTTCTCCTAATTTAATTCAAGGGAAAATTAAATAATGATTTTGTTGTTGTCATTTTCAACACCCCCTCTCAACAAGAAAGGGATTATAAGATACCCCAATCCTGTCTCTATCGAAATTGAATTTTCCTCTTGACAATGCCTTTGTCAAAATATTTGCATCATGTTACTTTGTAGGAATGTATTCCAACAACATGATCTTCCTTTGCACACAATCTTGTACATGGTGATATTGGATGTCGATATGCTTGGATCAATCATGAAAAATCAGTTTTGCAAAGAGTTTGAGACAACTCTGATTGTCACAGTAAATCACAGTGGGATCCATTATCTGACCAAATAACCCAACAAGAATCTTCCTCATCCAGATAGCTTCACAAGATGTTTGATTAGCTATCATGTACTCTGCTTCTGTTGAACTGAGTGCAACTAATCTTTGCTTCCTATTGTACTAAGAAATTTTTGTTGACCCAATACTAAAGATTCCTCCTGAAGTGATTTTCTAATCTGATGGAATACCCACCCAATCTACATCTGTGAAGCCTTGAAGCTTCACTCCCTCTATTCCTTTGTACCAAAGACCATACTGAGTAGTGCCTTTGAGGTATCTCAACACATGTTTGGCTACCTTCTAATAAATTTTGGTTGGATTAACCATTGCTTGACTAAGTTGGTTAACTGCATAACACATGTATGGTCATGTGTTCACCAAATACATAAGTGAACCCCCAAGTTGCTTTTAAATAGTGGCCTCCACCTCCTCACCTAAAGTGGTGTCCTCTTTCCTCCAACTTCCTACTAGAGGAGTGTCCATGGGTTTGTTACTCTCCATGCAGAACTTCTTCAGTATCTCATTGGCATAATTTCCTTGAGAGACAAACAACTCCCTATCTCCTTGCTCTACTTCCAAACCAAGGAAATAATGCATGAGTCCCATGTCCTTCATCTCGAATTCTCTTGCAATATCATCTTTGCAATATTTCATCAACTTCTCATCACCAGTTAAAATCAAAGCATCGACATATAAAACTATAATCAACAATTTACCTTCAACAAAAATATGGTAAAGTTTTTCCTCTTCTTCACTTTTGGTGAAGCCTGACTTGTGAAATAGGTGTCGATCCTAGTGTACCAAGAATGGGGTGCTTGTTTCAACCCATACAACACTCGCTTGAGTCTTCACCCATGCAACTATCTATCGAAGGTCTCAAATCATTCTGATTTTTCAATCTACACCTCCTCCTCAATCACTCCATTGAGGAATGTTGTCTCCACATCTATTTGATGTATCTTACATCCCATCTGCATTGCAAGAGATAGAATTGATCTTATTGAAGAGTACCTTGCAATTGGAGCAAAGGTCTCCTCACAGTCAATTCCCTCCACCTAAGAGAATCACTTAGCCACAAATATGGCCTTGTGTTTCTCTATGCTTCCATTTGATGCTTGCTTCACCTTCTAGATCCACCTCAAACCTACTGCTAACTTGTTCTTTTGGTCTTGCGAAAACTTCCCAAACATTATTTCCAACTATGGAATCACATTCCTCTACCATGGCATCAACCCATACTAGATTTTGCACTGCTTCCTTGAAGGAGGATGGTTTTGTCTCAACTATCTCACTCGTTAGATCCATGTACCCAGTGTACCAATCTGGAGACCTCCTCTTCCTATGTTGTGATGTGGGTGCTCCCACATTCTCTCTAGCATCATGCAATAATCTGTCAACTTCCCTAGTGCACTTCCTTCAATCTTTGGATGTCTTTGCATGAGTGAGTGCTTCCACTCTCTACTCCTCTGCTTGTGGCTACTCCACAACATCTTGAGGTTCTTCCTTTGGAGCTAAAAGCTCTTCATCTGGATGTAAATGAAGCTCCCTCTCAAGGGAACATCTCATGGCCTTTTCTTCATCGAACTTCACATCTCTATGAACAATTGTCATCTTGTGATATCATAGGTACACTCGATAATTGTGAGGTGTATCAGTGTACCCCACAAATATTCCCAACTCAATTGTTGGATCTAGATTTTTCCTTGCATCCTTGGAAACATGACAATAAACTGATGAACCAAAGATCCTGAAGTGTGACATACCTGATTTCTTCCCTAAAAAAGCTTCTTTTGGTGTACTCATCATGAGAATTAGACGAGGACTCGTGTTCTACACATATATGGTTGGGTTGCATGCTTCATCCCACAAGTGCAACGGTAGGCCCTAATCATGCAAAATCACCCGTGCATCTCCCACAATACTTATGCTCTTCCTCTCAGCATCCCATTATGCTATGGGTTATGGGGTGCTATTAACTCTCGTTGAATTCCTTCTTTTGCAAAGAATTATTGAAATAATTTGACACATATTCACCACCATTATCGCTCCTAAGAGCCTTCACTTTCCTGCTAGTGTATTTCTCAACAAGTGCTTTACATTCGCAAAATTTGGAGAATGTATGGTTTTTCTTTTGCATGAAGAAAATCCAACACTTATGTGATAAATCATCTATAAATATAACATAATACATGTGCTTGGTCATGGAGGTTGTCAATAAGGGTTCACACACATCTGAGTGAACTCCTTCAAGGACTGCTTGCGCTCTACTGTACTTATCATGAAAGGTGGCTTTGGTGTACTTCCCCAGTGTACACCCTTTGCATGTATCTAGTGTACAGCCTTATCATGTATTTCGTTGATCTAGTGCACCCTTGGGAAGTCCTGTAGAAATTTGTTTCCTAATATCCAAAGCTCCATGGTGCAAATGGCCAAGTTTCCCACGCCATAATTCACAGATGTCTTGTCTCTGCACCTTCTCTGATTTCATGCTCAAGGTAGCATAGTATTTTACATCCAATTTGTATAGGTTCTTCACATGAACCTCGATCTGCTTCACCTATCTCATGGCAATATGTCTAAGGAAATCATTTCCTTTTCTAAATATCACATCGTAGCCATAGTCTTCCAACATAACAACTGAAACTAAATTCTTCTTCAAACCTGGAACATACATGACATATTTTAATGTAAGAGGAGAACAAGAATCCCTTTGAAAAGTAATTTTATCGATAGCGGTCATGTTATACCTTCCATCATATCCCATCTCGATGTGCATCTGGAGGTTCTTCTCCTCCAAGTCACTAAAAAATTATTTGTTTCCCATCATATGGAATGAGGCTCCACTATCCAGATACCACACACTACCCATCACCAATGTCACCATGCATGCATTGAGTGTCAAATCCAACTCAAATTATGAAGCTAAATATTCACCTACCGCTCCTCCTAAGGGATTCTTGTTGGCCTTCTTGTGTGGACACTTCATGGCATAGTGTCCCAGCTCATGACAGTGAAAACATTTAATATTTGAAAAGTCTTTCTTCTTTCCCGCTTAACCAGAATCTCCTTTGGATTGGGATTTCTTCCATTTCCCTTTATTTTCCTTTCCATCCAAGCACAATTCTCCTCACCCTCAAACTTTGATGAAGTTCCATCTCTTTTGCTCCACCTAATCTCTTCTTGCATGAGGTTAGACCATAACTTCTCCCAACTTAGTAGTTTGTCTCTTCCATTCACGGAATCTTGATAATTGTGTTATCTCTTGGGAAGACCCAACAAAGAAAGAGTTACCATATCTTCTTATGGAATAGTAATACCAACCATGCCAAGTTCATCACAAAACTATGTGAATATTCTCAAGTACTATGGAATTTATTCAGCCTTTTGCATTTTGATGCCATGAAGCTTGTACTTCAGTGCCAGCTTCCTGTATTCATTGTTGTTCTCAAACAAGTCGATCAATGTTTTTCACATTGCGAATGGAGTTTATTTCTTGTGGAGATTTGAGACAATATGATCTCGAACACCCTCCAATATGATCCTCCTTGCTTTAGCTATATCCTTCTTCCACTTAGCGAGATCCTAGGCATCAGATGTTGGGGGTATAACCCACCCTCGCCCTGGGCTCCCTATCCTTGCCACTTGCTCCTTTGATTGCTTTTCGTTATCTATATCAATGATATCGTCCCTTTGATCGCTGACCTCTATCAGTGGAGGCTTGATTTCTTTTTCAGATCAGACCCTAACCTTTCAGGTTAGGATCTGATCCTCAACAATATCTCTATTGTTCGAAAAAAAGAGAACAACACAGAGCCTTCTTTGGAAGGTGAACAACGCAGAGCCTTCTTTGATATGTCTTGATGTAATATAGTAGCTTGTTATCATATAATACCGCCTCCATATGGATCTTCCATGCCACAAAATTTGTGGTTCCTTCCAAAGCATACTCAAGCCTCAATCTGGTAGAAGTCATCTTCTCAATCCTAGAGAAAAATTGCAACACTAATCTTGTAATTCAAACCTCCTACACAAACTTAGAACTCTCTTGTCTACTGTGATTATATCTTTGATACCATGTATAAATTCCTTGTAGATTCAAACTTCTTATGTAATATGATAAAAAAAAAAACTTTAATCTACTCTACTCATTATCGGAAACAATTAATCGATTGATAAATAACAACATAAACATGAGACAAGATTCAATCACACATGCTCATAGATTTATCCAAGGGGAAAGAAATTTCTCAAAACTCCTTCCTATTTGTATTGCATTAGTCATAAAATAGAGAAGAAATATAATTCTTGTTCAAGCTTGAACAATCTCTGCACAAGTGTAATCTATCTCACTACCTCACAAGCTAACTTTGGAAAATACTTAATCAATTTTGTTACCTGCCAAGCTCCTGTTTCTTTGTGTTGTTTCCTTGGGAATTAGCCCCCTATTAATTAGGGAAATTCCCAATTAGAATTGTGCAATCCATATAGGCCCTTCTCTAGCTACATGCACCATCTGTACAACTTAGAAAATTATACAATTGATAGTGCAATGCCCTTGAACTCCAATCTCAAATGGGTAACTCAAATTTCATGCATGCATGAGTTAATTGTCATTTATTTATCAGTTAATTAGTTGAACACTAAAGTTGTGCTCCATTGCTAGACCTCCTACTGGTTCCTCCAATAGTTGGAACTAGTTTAATTGACTTTAACTCAGTTAAACTCAATTAAATTATTACAATGCAAATTAAACGCACCCTATGCTCCTAAAATTTAGGAACCATTCTACATGACTCAAGTTAGGCCCTCAACTTGAATTAACTGAGCCAACTAAGTGAAACTAACTTAGTTAACTCATTCTTAGTGTCTTGTGATGTGGAATTACAATTTCTCCCAATTTAATTCAAGGGAAAATTAAATCAAGATTTTCTTGTTGCCATTTTCAACATAGTTCCTGTTACCTTCCTCCACTAGATATTCCTTAGGAGGAAGAAGGGTAGCTAGTGTAATAACCTTGAGTTAAAATTTCAAGTAATAAAGTTAATAAAGGAAAAATAAGACCAAGTTCATGGGACACATATTCCAAGTTGAATTTTGGGAAAAACATCCTAGTGGGTGTTCATTTGGTTTATTATGGCTAGGACAAATTGGCAAAGGAAATGGAAAAGGCTTTGGAAAAGATAGAGGCATTAATTGATATTATTTATGAAAATAATGGAAAATAAGAGAAAAGGAAGGTCGAAGGTCGAAGGTTTCATGTGAGGAGGAAATTGAAGGAAAATAATGGAAATTGAAGAAAATAGAGGCCTCAACAATAAAAAGGCTTCTAAGGATCAGTTCACAACTTTTGTCAGTTTAAAATTTTGGTTAGTTCAATTTTTGAGATCTCTCTCTATTCTCTCTCTCTCATACTCTTACACATTTAGAGAATTCTTGGAGCACTTTAAAATTGAAGAAAGCAAGGAAAAGGAAGGACAAGGAGGCAAAGCGGAGCAAAGATCAAGCAAGGAAGAGTTGGATCAAGTGGCTATAACATGATTACTTGCAGGTATCGAGTTTCATGTATGATTTCCTTGCTATTTTTGGCATGCATGGTACATGCATATGTGCATTTGATTCTCTTGTTTTCATTGGCATGGGTTTTTCCAAGTGTGATAGTGGTTTTAACCTTACCTTGCCATTTCTGTATAGCCATGGTGTGATGGGTTTCTTTTACTTGGTTGAGTTGGATTGTTGGATGGTTTCAAAACTTAGTGGGGTGGTCTCAGGAAAATTCCCAAAGGCATAGGAATCCCTTGACCGGTAAATGCAAGGATACTGGGTAAATCCTGAGGGTGGAGATGGGAAAATTCCTCACAATTTAGGTGGAGAGATCCAGAGGAATCCATGCTTGTTTAGGGCCTAGTGATACCTTGACTGATATATGGCAGGATTATGGTAAATCCTAGTAGCATATGTTCATTGTTTGGCCTAAGAATCCTTTGAATGGTAATGGCGAGATACACGGTAAATATTGAGAAGCCCTAGTTGGTTTTGTTGTGAATCCCACATTCATTCTTGGAATATGGCACGGTGGTGATTGACTGAAAGAAAGATTTGGTTCAACCCAATCTATGGTCAGGTGGTATGTGGAAGTCTCTGAATTGGATTTCTTTTTCATATGTTAATATGAGATCTTTTTCCCTTGTATTTTATGAGTAAATGTACTTGCTATTATTTAGGTTTTGATGGTTGTGTTATCATTGTTATTATTCTGGTTATATGTTGGTTATAAGCATGGTTAATGATAGACTTGAGTTATGGCTTTCATCATGTTTTGATTAGTAAATGAATGGCTAATGAATGTATGACATAATGGATGATAATGTAGCTATTATTAGAGGGCATTAGACCTTCTTGGAAAATCTCAGATAAGTATGAGGCCCCTTTGTTCAGATGTGTATTTATGGCCTGTATATTACATGTTCATGATATTCTGTCATGGTTAGGAATGGTCAAGCTAGGTCCTTGTTCAAGTTTTGCATTAGAGAACTTGTTTCCTTGTTATTTATCACTTATGGTTATTAAATCAATTTTTGGGTAGAGGTTTGGCTCCTAGCCCTGAAAAAGTGCCTCAAATCTCACGGCCGCAGGCACAGGAGTGGGTGAGAAAGGCCACAGTCGTTAGGATGCAGGCTTAAGGGAGTGATTGAAGGGTCTTAGTTGCTTTCTTTCTTTTTCATGGGAGCGACTAAGAGCCCATATCAGTGAATAGCTAAGTTAACTTAGGGTTTGAGCACCTGGGGTGGTTGGTTAGCTCCTGGGGGTCCTGTAGCACCTGAGGGAGGTCTGAAAATTTTTGGTTCGTCGGTTGCACTTCCTTAACTACACTTAGGGATTTGAATCATATCACAATAACTCTTCCTCACATATTTACCCCGGTGGACCAGTAAGCTTAGGTAAGTTTCAGAGGAAGGTGTTACAAAGTGGTATCAGAGCCAAGTTCTACCCTTGGACTAGATGGGCAAAATGTGGTTTTCATGCATGCATGAAGATTGTATATTTTATTTTTATGCATGCATGGTGATGGTCATTGTTACAGTTGTGTCTTCATGTAGAAGTTGATGATGTTGTTGTTGGGATGTGTTTGACATGCTTACATGTCCTTTATATATGTCTTCGTTATGCATGCCATTGTTCATATGTTTGTTATGAATGTACTTTTTTTATGGTTATGCATGTATAGTAAATCAAAGATGCATTGTGAGAGTCATTTTTGCAGCTTATGTCATCATGATGTTGATATGTTTTTTGAGATGGAGTAGGAAATGTAGATCATAAGGCAAGGTTGTAGCATTAGACCTCAGGGTAAGGGCAGATAGTCATAGAGGTTTGTATGTTTGGCATGTAGGTATGTTGGTTAATGGTTGTTATAGGAATTATGGTTATGTACATGTATGTCATTTTATTGTTGTTGTGGTTACATACATGATATAAGATAGATTTTCAGTGCGGTCATATGCACGTGCGTCAGATAGTCATGTATGATAGTAACTTGTTGTTATATACATTGCGGTCATATGCATGGTGATTATGGTCATTGCATTTTAAATCTTAATGTTATATGTATCGTGCTAGTTTGGATTGGCCTATGCAGATGGTTATGGTTATGCTGTTCAAGTGTGAATTGATATATTTGTGATATTGTGTCATACTAATCTAGATTGACTTGTGCAAATGTGATAGCCTCCCTTGAGATACATTGAGGTAAGATTTTGATTATGTTGTCTATTGGTTTCACTAACATGGTATGTTTACAGTTTGTCTAAATTTTTAAGTAATCATATGATATGAGTATATGTTTATTAGATTGCATGAAGGAATGATCTTGTTTTAAGATGGTTGTGCTAACATATTAAGTGTTGAGACAACTGATATCTATATCTATATATATATATATATACTTGAGTGTAAGTATGTGCTAATTTTAGTACTATGATTGATGACTGAGATTTGACTAATGATTATGACATGGTTGTTAGTCTTGGTAAAGGTTGATTTAAAATTAATAGACACAATGCCTTGATCTTTAGAACTTTTGACTAAAAAATGTGAACAGTTGCAAGGCGACATGCTTGGAATTAGCGTGATAAGGTAACAATTGATTTGTTTATATAAATAATAGTTAGGTGATGTGACTGGACATAATAAGACTCAATTGTAGCAAGGTAAAAGGTAAAAGAAAATAATTGGGTGAGCATTCCTTAGCTTATGTTTGGAGACCACAATTACAAATGAATGAGTGCTTACATGAATACAGGAAGTCTTCTTAACCTTAATTTTGTTTGACATTATGTGGATATGTGTTATATTCATGAACATGTATTTCACAGGTATAACAGTTGGTTTTCAATTATGGCTAGACTCATCAAGGAATTGGAGTTCCTTGAGAGATGATATATGTACATGTTCAGTTACAAGGCAACGTGCTTCATACAAAAAAGTAAGGTAACTGGTATATTATATATTTATTTAAGCACTGACAATTATGTTTTTATGGCAGTATGATGTAGGGGATTGCATGGCAAAAGAGGATCCCATGAAATCTTGAAGAAGGCTCGATTGAGATTTCCCTTAGAAGTATTGGGAACCCAAAGGGATTGAGTCATGGTGTTTGTTGGGAATTTTGTGCTTTCAGTGCTTTGTGATTTGTTTGTGCTTGATTGTAGTTTTGTTTATGTCTGGTGCAAGGCCTTTCCACTTTTTTTGTGATATCGGATTGTTATTGGTTTTCATGGTTCTCTTCTTGTTTCCTTCTTGTTCTTGTATTTTATGTTGTGAGTATCTTGGAATTAGTTTGGGAAGCGAAAGTTAATGGAGCTCGAAAAGAGCTGAATGAAACCCATCAGGTAATATGAGACTCTGATGAAGTTCGGTGCATGAGTAAAGGGTAGCTAAAGGTAAGAATATGACATCCAGTTGGACTGATTTGGTCCATTAGGATAAGTGGACGATGGTAGGTAGTCATGGGAAAGGTAACATGAAAGGTAAAGTAAATGGGATTAAGGTAACATATGTCTTGGCTAAGTTGGGAACTATTGTTCTCAATGTTGTGCATGTTATGCATGAATAAAGGGAGTTCTTTTAACCTTGACCTTATGATATATAGTAATTACGTTGCAATTATGATTATGTTTATTTTAATATATGTATACATGTATGTATGTATGTTGTTGTCTGATAGGGCCTTCATGGATCATGATTGTTTTATGATAATGTATATATGTATATATGTATGTATGTATGTATGTAATTGTCTGATAGGATCATCAGGGATCATGCTTGTGGAGGAATGATTGCTTATGCCGGTGAATGGCATGAAGAGGTTCCTAGCTATGAGGAATCAAGTGGGAAGAGTAGACTTAACAGATATATGAGGTCAGTATCATGTGGATATGATTTGATACTATATGCTTATATTATGTATGTGTTTATGTTATGGATAGGTACTGTGAGGGATACCTCAGCAGAATGAAAGTAGTGCGATCTTCGGCATGCTGGGACAACCATGTATAGTGGAAGGAGACTAGAAGCAAGGTTGCTTGGTAGGGTCACTGTTTGGTCTATGGATGCACAGTAATATTTTTATGTATTTGTTGTACATGTTGCATATGCATTATTGTGTACATATGGTGTTGTGTACATGATTTCATATATAGTGTTGTGTGCATGTTGGATATTGTGGTGTTGTGTGCATATGGTGTTGTGCACATGTTGGATATGCGGTATTGTGTACATATGGTGCTATGTACATGTTGGATATGTAGTGTTGTGTACATATGGTGCTATGTACATGTTCGATATGTGGTGTTGTGTACATATGGTGTTATGAACATGTTGTATATGCGGTGCTATGTACATATGGTCTTGTGTGCATATTGTACACGTGGTGTCATGCACATATGGTGTTGTGTGCATGATTGTACATGTGGTGTTTTGTACATATTGTACATATGGTGTTGTGTGCATGTGGTGTTTTGTACATGTTGTACATGTGGTGATGTGTGCAGGTGGTGTTGCGTACATGCTGTGCATGTGTTGTTGTGTACATGTCATGCACGTGGTGTTTTGTACATGTGGTGTTGTGCACATGTTGTGCATGTGGTGTTGTGTACATGTGATGTCGTGCATACGTTGTGTAGGTGGTGTTGTGTTCAAGTTATACTGTGTATAAGTTGTATTGTGTACATGTTGTACATGTGGTACTATTATACATGTGGTATTTTCTGCATGTCATATATAGGCTGTACTTTGTACATGTGGTATTGTGTGCATGTCGTACATGTAGTGTTGTGCACATGTGGTATCGTATATGCGCATTGTGTAGTCATGGTATTTTGGCATGTGTATTCATTGTGTTGTACTTTATGTACATATATGAATTGTGTTGTATTGTACACAGGGTGTGGATGTATGTGTTTTGCTGTACATCGGGTCTAGGTGTATGTGTTGTGTTGTATTTTGAGTGTAGGTGCATGTATTGTGTGGTGTGATATGTAGTGTGTAGGGTGTATGCGTGTGATGCACACTATGTCTACGTGTACATGATTGAAGAGAGGATAATTATTGGGTGTTTTTTGGTTGTGGCAACCGATTCAGTATGAGCACGAAAAGGATAAAGGAGAAAAGGTAGAAACAAAGAACCGATTAAAGGATATTAAGTATAAGTATTTTATTTTAGTTTTAATTATGCATGTGATTTATGACTCTGATTTATGGTGGTTACATGTGATCTATGATTCTAGTTTATGATGATTGCATGTGATTCATGATTTCAAATTATGATGGTTGTGTTTTGAGATAACCGGATGTGATATGTTTATACATGATGATTTGATCAAACAACTAGTTTGATTTGTTGTGATAGGAAGTGAACATTATTGTGAATGTACCTTATTGATTGACCACCGTCGAGGTATGATGTGAATTTATTTTCAATTTATTTTGAATCTAATGGAAATTATGTGCTTAGTACATGAAATCAAGGAAATGCCCAGTTTGGGTGGTTAAAACTGACTACAAGCATTAGTAGCAGAAGCGAAAGGAATTGGAACAAGTGGTAATATGTTGGTAAAGAACTTCAGGAGTAGGTCTATTGTGGGACATGGGTACCCAATAGTGTCCATCGATTTCCATGAGCATGCTATAATCGATATGATGGTTTTGAGGCATGGACATGCCTTGGATTTTGGACCTTTCGATGTGAGGAAACCTTGCCAAGGGATGGATTTCTTGGGAAAGGGGATGCCGGAGAACTTGGAAGGTGAGTGACTGCATGGAAGGGGGTGATTGGATTGTCTGAGGGACTCTGTAGCAGAGAAGGGAAGGTTGTGGGATGGATTTATTTTGGTCATTAGCATTCCCATATGGAATCAAATGCACATTGAGAGTGTGCCCTAGAACAATGAGCCGGTAATTGTCCACTAAGAAAACAAGTAGCACAAGGATTGTAGCACTGGACATTGTATCATAGATTTGACTTTGGCAGTGGATTCTAGACTTCTTGGGAAGGAGGTGAATATTGGTACTACTTTTGAGGTTAGAGGTGTGAGCCTCTGGATTCCCTTGTTGCTGATGTGGGTATCATGTCCTTTTATTTGATTGGTTGATCAAATGTGCATATGTATATATGTGTATATTATTGTAAATAATGTATCAAGTTGGAATTATAAAGCTCTATAGACAATATGATTATTTGATGGTTGAAGCAAATGTGCATAAGTACATGTGGTTGTTATTGTAAATCTCATAATGATTTGTGTTATAAAGCTCCAATACACAGTATGTTTGTCATGTTTTCAACAATGGATATCATATATATTGCAACGAGTTGAATTATAAAGCTCCATAGGCAGTATGTTTTTCTTTTCAGTGGTATTGATGGTTGTAGGTGTCACATAACACTGAGGACGGTGTTCCCCTAAGGGGGAGGTGCTTGTAACAACCTCAAGTTAAAAGTTCATGTAATAAAGTTAATAATGTCAAAATAATACCAAATTCATGGGACACACATTCCAAGTTGAATGTTGGGAAAAACATCCTAGTGGGTGTTCATTTGGTTTATTATGGCTAAGGGAAATTGGAAAACACAATGGAAAAGGATTTGGAAAGGAAAGAGGCATTAATTGACATTTTATTTATGAAAATAATGGAAAATAGGAGAAAATGAAGGTGAAAGGTCACAGGTTGTATGTCAGAAGGAAATTGAAGGAAAATAATGGAAATTTAATAAAATATAGGCCTCAATAATAAAAGGGTTTCTAAGGATGAGTTCATAGCTTTTGTCAGTTTAACCTTTTTGTTAGTTCAATTTTGAATATCTCTCTTTTATTCTCTCTCTCTCTCTCTCATTCTCTTGGACACTTAGAGCATTCTCAAAGCACTCTAGCATTGGAGAAAGGAAGGCAAAGGAAGGACAAGGAGGAAAAGGGGAGCAAAGATTAAGCAAGGAAGAGTTGGATCAAGTGGCTACAACGGGATTACTTACAAGTATCAAGTTACATGTATGATTTCCTTGCCAGTTTTGGCATGCATGGTACATGCATGCGTGTATTTGGTTCTCTTGTTGTCATTGGCATGGGTTTTTCCAGGTGTGATAGTGGTTTCAACCTTACATTTCCATTTCCGAATAGCCATGGTGTGACGGTGTTCTTTTACTTGGTTGAGTTGGATTGTTGGATGGTTTTGAAATTGAGTGGGGTGTTCTCAAGAAAATTCCCAACGGCCTAAGAATCCTTTGACTGGTAAATGGTGGGATACATGGTAAATCCCGAGGGAGGAGAAGGGAAAATTCATCGCGGTTTAGATGGAGAGATCTGAAAGAATCCATGCTTGTTTAGAGACAAGTGATCCCTTGATCAGTATATGGTGGGATTGCGGTAAAGCCTGGTAGTATATGTTTATTGTTTGTGCCTTGGAATCCCTTGACTAGTAATGTCGAGATACACGGTAAAGCCTAGTTGTATAGATGATACTTTCAAGCCAAGAAATCCCTTGACTAGTAATAGTGGGATACACGGTAAAGCCGAAGAAGCCCTAGTTGGTTTTGTTGTGAATCCCACATTCATGCTTGGAATATGGCACAGGGTTGTTTGGTTGAAAGAAATATTTGGTTCAACCCAATCTATGGTCGGGTGGTACATGGAAGTCCTTGAATTGGTTGGCTTTTGCATATGTTAATAAGAGTTCTTTTTCCTTTGTATTTTATGAGTAAATGTACTTGCTATTATGTGGCTTTGATGGTTTTTCTCTCATTGTTAATATTTTGTTTATATGTTCGTTATAGGCATGGTTAATGACAGACTTGAGTTATGGCTCTCATCGTGTTTTGATTAGTAAATGAATGGATAATGAATGTTTGACCTAATATATGATAATGCAACTATTGTTAGAGGGAATTAGACCTTCTTGATGAATCTCGGATAAGTATGAGGCCCCTATGTTCAGATGTATATTTATGACCTGTACATTACATGTTCACAACATGTTTGACGAAATGCCTGTCATGGTTAGAATGGGTCAGGCTAGGTCCTTGTTCAAGTTTTGTATTAGAGGCCTAGTTTCATTGTTATTTATCGCTTCTGATTATTTCATTAAGTTTTGGGTAGAGGTTTGGATCATAGTCCTGAAAAAGTGCATTAGTTCTCGTGGTTCTATGCACAGAATTGGGTGAAAAAGGCCATAGTCGTTGGGATGAAAGCTTAAGGGAGCCACGTCTTAGCTACCTATTTTCCTTGTCATGGGAGCAACTGAGAGCCCAAGATAGTGAAAAGCTAAGTTAACTCAAGGGTTTGGCACCTAGGGTGGTTGGTTAGCTCCTGGGGGTCACGTAGCACTTGAGGGAGGTCTGCAAAGTTTTGGTTCATCAATTCCATTTCCTTAACTACAATTAGGTAGTTCAACCATATCATAGTAACTCTTCATCACATATTTACCCCGGTGGATCAATAATCTTGGGTAAGTGTGGGAGTAGGGCATTACAACTAGCAAGCACACATCATATATAAAGGAAGGTGCTAGGTCAACATGATCAACAAAATAGAGGGAGCACATTAATTTATTTGCCGTTGATGTCAAAGGGGGAGAAGCACACTAAAAGGGGTGGAGTACCCAAAGGAGGAGAAGGGAATTACACTTTTATTTTTTGATTTAGTTTTTGGTGTTACCATTAATTCAAAATGTGGATAATGTTATACATAAGTTGTCGTTGATGGAAAAGGCATAGGTGGTTGCAAACAGATTGGTCAAGAAGAAGAGAATTTGGAGTCATTTATAGTTAAAAATGTTAACTCAAGTGCACTTGGAAACTAAGTAGATGGATAGATCTCGAAAAGATATTTCTAGTGGTATATTGAAGTTTGAAAAATACCTTGGGGATCAAAAGATATGGCTAGTCAAAATTTGCAGGCCAAAAGGTAAAGGTTCCCAAATTTGGTGTTAAACCTAGAGCTCACCAAAATGTTGGAAGGTTTACTGTTTAGCCTAAGTTGGAAGATCATCTGGTAGAGAATAAGAATTAAACCCTGGGAATGTAAAAGGACAGATTGAGTACCATGTGTCCCCACCAAATGGTCATAAAAAATGTGGGGGCCCAAGCCCACCCAAGGGTTAATAATCGTGAGATCGACAATGCTTATTAAAAGCAGACCCCCTCCCCCTTTTACCAAGAAACCACACAAGGGGGGTCCATGAAAATTGTCAATGGTAAACTATAGGAATGGGGTGACAAGACATGAAACGTAGTTGAGTGCGTGAGTTTTGATTGGCGCAAGTTATCCATCTGGGGACCTAATTAGCTAGTAACCCCGGAATTTTTTCCCCTGAAGTTCCAAAGGAAGGCATGAATGGAAGTCCCAATGACAAGGGAGTCAGGATAAGGTGGCACAAACAAGTGGAAAGGTGTTCCAATTGCAAAAGAGTGCAGTGTGGGCAAGGCGGGTCCATAATATACACATCCCCAAAGAGGATTTTCTAGGGAGCTCTCCAAGGTATGTGTGAGTCCAAACCCTCTACGATGATGTGGTGTTGGAATGACGTGGACGAATGACACTTGGTGCATTTTTATTGGCTAATATAGTGACATGGGATCCATGGTGACATGATGATATCAGCAAGACACATGGTACCAATGAGGATGTGACACATGGCATACATGTTTCGCATGTTTGGGTGGCCAAGTGGGCCAAAAAAAAGGTGACACATGGCACCACTTCGCGAATGACACATGGAACCACTTAGCAAGGGACATGTTGCACCACTTAGCGAGTAACACGTGGAATCCTTGCATAGGTTGTAGATTTTCTTGTAGATTCAACAGCTCATGTAATTTCCTAAAGCACAAGACAAGAATATACTTTACTCTCAACAACAAAAACCAAGAGATTGATGAAAAAAATAATCATCAAGAGGAAGATAATCAATCGCACAGTAACACAATATTTATCTAGGGAAAGAAACTGCTCAAAACCCCAACTATCCATATTGCATTAATCATAAATCCAAGATGAAAATACAATGCTTGTTCTCACTAGAACAATCCCTACACATGTATAATCAACTCTTTGCCTCACAAGCCCGCTTTGGCCAACACTTAGCCAATTCTACTACCTTCCAAGCCCCTATTTCTTTGTGTAATTCCTAAGAGGATCAACCCATATTTAATTGGGAAATCCTTCTTCCAAAACTACAGAATCCAAACTTAGGTCCATAACGGATTGCATGCATGATCTGTACAACTCGGAAAATCATACAACTGATAGTACATTGCCCATGCACTCTAAAATCAACTGGGTATTTCTCTGAACTAACATGCATGAGTTTCTCTTGAGTGAATCTCTAGTTAGCTGAAGTAGCACTGAGGATGCACCAGTGCACCAACTCACTACTAGACCTCTACCAGTTCCTCCAACAGTTAGAACTAGTTTAACACACCATAACTTAGTCAAACTGAGTTATCTAATTACAACTCAAATAAACTCATCGTGGAGCCCTAAACTCTAGGGATCACACATACATGACTACAGAAAGACTTCCAACTCGAAATTCTTAAGTTACTTAAGTCAATTAAACTTAATTAACTATTTACAAGTTTCTATGAGAATAGAATTTGATTTTAATTCGCAATTTAATTCAAGGAAAAATTAAACTAGAATTTCTTGTTTCCATTTCTCAACATGTGGCATACATGGTGGTACTTACATAACCCCGGATGATTTCTTATTTGTCCATGTGTGCACCACAAATTCCCACAGTAACACATCACCCCAAACCCCAAAAGTCCAGGCACTTGAACAATTTTTCGAGGAGCTTGTTATGGAAACACAGTATTGGTGAGGATCCATGATAGCTTGGCATGCAAGTGGCAAGGGTTAAAGGCTTCATAGGTTGACACATCACACTGGAACATGAGAAGTGGTCTCACTTGAACATGTAAGCATAGAGGATTGACCTTGGAGGAAAATGAAGGCGCTCCACTGATTTTTTACTAGGAAATAAAGTCGAGGGCTAAAGGCTTGGCTCGATCACTAGGTCCTATGTGAATATTTTTTTACCAAGGATGTGGGCCAATAATGAATGGGTCAACAACTTTGAAATTTTGAATTTTGAGCCAAATTTGGTGGATTCCACCAAACTGGCAATATACTCTAAAGCTTGGGTAACACAACATGAACAAGTTGGCAACATTTTTAGTGGCATGGAAAAACTTACCAACATATTTGGAAAATCGACCAAATCTGGAAGTTCACTAGATTTAGTAAGTCATTGATAAACCCTAATGTTTTCTAGAATTGGAAATTTGGGTAGTTTAACTCGGATTTTCTCACAGAGACATGAGATCAAAGCTTGAAAACTTCAAGAACACACCTAAGAAGACTTAACAGAAGTATTATATAATAAAAAATAAGGATTTATGCATGATCAATAGTTGAAGTTAACTAAAGTTCTAAAAAATGAAAATATCATCTCTAATTATATATAAGCATAATTGAATTTGTAAGACAGTTGTTGAAGTTAATGTTGTTGGTTTCATTGGTGTTTTATGGTGAATTGATAAGAGATCAGAGAATGATAAAGGTGATTTTGTGGTGATTGGGGTATGTGATTGAGGAATTTATTTGTTTTATGAAAGAGAGTGACCTTCATGATTTGAGTTTGAAAATGGAATAAAAGATGAATCAAGGAGGTCAAGCAATTGGAAGATTACAGATCAATGGTTGTAGCTCCTTCCAGTAGTGGTTAGTAAACAATTATGGGTTTTATATCCTTCCACTAGTAGCTGATAAACTAGGGGCAGTTTCTCCTTTCAGTAGTAGATAATAAATTAGGGAGTAGTAGCTTCATTCTGGTTGGAGCCAGAGAAGTTTGTAATAGCAATTTGAAACTTTCCTTTTTGAAAGTAATTGAAGAGAAGTTGAAGTGTTTATTGATGTCCTAGTATTCTTCACTATTGAAAGAAAAATTTTAAATTCTCACACTACTTATTCACCCACCCCCCTCAATAGTGTCCTTTTTTCTAACACCCTCTCTCACACATCTCATGGTATTTGGTTTTGATGCATATGTACATGTTCCAAAAGAAAGAAAAACTAAGTTGGATATTGTTGACGGTGCTGGAAATTTGTCAACCAAGCAGGGATCCCCAATGTGAATTCCAAATTAGATCTCACGCCATTCAGGATAGGAGCCTCATTTGGAGTATCGGCCTAGTTTCCATATATTATTGTAGATTTTCCTTGGCTTTAGCTATCAGCAAGAGAGAGGATCACATATGTGCCTTCGAGAAGCAAGTGAGTGTGCCTAGTGAGTATTCGGTTGTAGGTGTGTCAAGCTTCTTCTACTGCGGAGGGAAAAGAGGTGAGCACCTAAGAGCGAGGTAATAGTACCACCCTAGTAGAGCCACACACAATGAAAAAATATGTGTTTAACATCCAGTGGAATAGTCCGCAAAGATGTGATGGTCATGTAATCAATACAAGCAGAAAGATATGTCTAGCATCCAGCGGAATAGTCTGCAAAGATGTGATAGTCATCGCAACCAGTATAATATGTCCTCAATATGATGAGCACTAAAATAACCAAAATAGTTCAACAAATTTGGTACAGGCGAAAAACAAACATGAATCATAAACATTCACATAACAGTCTTATAAACATTCATAATTCATGCATGAAAAACGTGTTGGCCATGAGGCTTCATATATTAAGTCAAAGTTCCAAGACACATGTATACAATGAACACCACTAGCTCCAATAGTGGAGCATTGGAGCCATGACTTTCTCCCCAAAAGTATTAACTCTCTCTCTCTCTCTCTAATGCCTTATGGGAGAAGCCAAGGTGAAAAGTGTTTTTCTCATACAATGAGGGTGCATATATAACCGATGGGGTGATGCTTCACCTCCCTTGTGACTCTTTGACTACCCTCATGATTGTTTGACTTCCTATGACTTTTCAACTTTACATGACTCTTCATATTTTGAGTGTGTCCTTTGGACTTCCACTTTAAAATACATTTTGAATAAATAATTACATGATCCATAATAATGATGTGGCATATGACGACTCATGACATGATATGACATGACACTATTGACATGGATTGCATGATGACATGGAAATGTCAAGCCATTCTTGCTACTTCTTGTTATGTTTCTTCTCGGGAAAACTTATATATCCAGCTCCATATGGCTTAGAGGTAAGGAGTATCCAATGATATCAAGTCTTGAGTTGTGGTCGCAAACTGGTGTCCCTTTGCTTTCTCTTGATTGATTAGCTTGCGTTATCAGTGACAAATATGTCTTTTAGCATGTTTCCCTCCTTCATCTCCTTCTTCATCATCCTTTCATGGACTAATATAGTTCTTGCATCTGAAATTTACACATGAAAAGACGACATCAATATGATAAACCCCTAGTCTAAGATGATGCATGTTAATCCACTGACTGAGTCAGTACTAGGTTGCAGGCTGAGGGAGAGGCTCACTGACTATGCAATTGTACAACTCAGGTAGTTAGGGTTGAATCTTGAGCCTTGAGACTGTGCGATGCATAGTCTAGGCTAGATTGGGCAAACAGATTGTGTAGTTTTGGGACTCAGTGAGCCTGGCTGAGGGGTTTTGCATTGTTTCATCAAGCTGTGTAATTATAGGAGGAAACATAGACCTGGTGATTCCATAATTACGTAGCTAAGGAGCTCAAGGGCTAAGATTGAGCTCAAATATTGTGCAATGTGCAGTCCAAGCTAGATTGAGGAAGAAAATTGTGCAGTTTGGGAGCTTAGTGAGCTAGGTTGAGGGGTTGAACATTGATTCAACCTACTTCACAGTTCTGGAAGGTAGGGGGGTTGGGTGACTATGCAATTGCACATCTCAGGAGCTCAAGGGTTGGGCTTGATGTCTAAGGTTGTAAAATTTGTAGTTGAGGCCAGGCTGGAGGGTTGAATTATGCAGTTTTGGAGGCCAAGGTCTAGGTTTGAGCACTAAAACTCCATAGTGCACAGTCCTGGGAAGCAGGAACAACACATTTCACAATTTCAAGTGGCAGGGTTGCATCTAGAGGGTTAAGACTACACAATGTGTAGTTCAGGAGGGTTGGATGAGGATAAGTTGTTGGAAAGTTTATGGAATTTGGCTAAGTGTGGGACCGATAAAGCTATTGTGAACAGTGATACGACTTGACTGTGATCACACACTTAGAAAACTTGATGACACAACAACATAGATCATTCAGGGCATATGAAAAACACATTCTCCTTAGTGTGACAACTTTTGTGACGAATTACGACAAGTGTGACACTAAAGATACACTTTGCAACGATCGTGACGACACTTGTGCAACAGTGCCTAAAACTTTGGGAATGAGTGTGAACAGATGTTTACATAGTAAGATCAACTCATTTTCATAAATATAACCCCTTCAAATGACCAAAACATGCTTAAATACATTGTGTGACACTTATCATGCGAAAGGATGACATTTTTCTTTTCTCGCAAAAGGGACCAAAACTCTTAGAGAAAACATGTGGAATGGATTTCAATGTTTGTGATGAAAATATACAAGACCAAGGTAGGCTCTAAAATTTGGTGTAGGTGAAAATTTTGGAGGGTGTTGTAGCAACGACAACACTTGGTGACACACTAGTAGAATTCCAGCTTCTTTGTCTTGGTTAACTCTTCTATGTAGGGCCTCAGTTCTTCAGGGAGTATTGATTGATTATGCAATTTAATTTGGATTCCCCACTTATCCTGTGAATAAACAAAGTCACCTTTGTGCCTTCTCAGTTTAAACATAATCATAAGATTCAACAGTATCGCAATGTCTCAAATTGGAAAGGGCAATGTAGTTTTCAAGCTTTATATTTTTATAGCATATTTTTTCATCTCTAGTGTTGCTCTCTTGTCGACAGACCTAGACAGTACCTCAACGAAGTCACTACAGGAACACAAACATTGCTTTGTTGCCAGCGAGCCTAGACAGTACCCCTACGGAGTTGCTTGCTCACCTCTCTGCATAATAAGCCTTTCTCTTCTTTCACCTTTATTTATATATTTAAAGAGGATTGTGCATAGGAACTTATTCATTTTATGTGCTGAAGAGGGATCCCAACTTATAGAGAGAAGAATAGTTTGTTCCTTCAGAAAAGCATATAGATACCTCTGATTTAGGTTTACTCATTTAGATTTTTCCCATTTTCCTCTTCTACTGATTGAATGAGTGTGAAAACATTGAAACGTAAGAATCGAGTGTGGGAAAAATGTTTCCAGAATAGACACAAGTATCATGGTTCGACCAAAACTCTCTTTACAGATGGATCATATTTTCCTTCAAAACTTCATCGACCAAAATATGTAACCAACATAAGGAAGGAGGACCGAAGGTTAGCCAAATGTTGCAGTGTCACAAATTCCTTTTCTATTTTTCCACATTACCTTTTGAGCTGAAATGGGACACCCTTCATCCAAATTCTTACATGAAAAGAGAGCAGACACAACAAAAAAACCAAAATCAAGAGAATAAAGAAAAAGGAGGCTAAACAGAAAGAAGGATGCAAGACAGAAATATAGAAAGAAAATGAAAGACTACAAAAATGGAATGCAAGATACATGTTGAAGGAAAATTAACATGCGACTATACCTACTCCTAACCTATCTAGCTAGAAGGCTAGGGTCATATGTAATAGAATTTCCAATGTAGTCGATGTAATTGTTCCCAAACTACATACGCAAAGATGTGAGCAATTAAAATAGATGAAAAATATTATGTGACAGAAAATATAAGAGTTTGAATAACTAGCACAACAAAGAGAAGGTCTTACCTGTCAGCATAAATATAGGACACAACCACTACTTTTAGCCAATTCATATTCTTACCTTTTAGATGACTATTATAAGCAGAAAAACCATGAGATCTTTTTGTGAATGCACCTTCGTCTGTATCATCCTTCTTAGCAAGCATGAGAAAATACCGAAACTTGCTCTTAGCCAAAGAGCTTGCTAAGAAAGATGCTTCCAGGCAATCATATATTGGATCACGAAATTCAAAAAAATCCACCTGAACAATATGAAATCTCTGAAAATATGAATTTATAATGAAGAGCATGATATCAGCATGAGAATCTTGTGAGAGATAATTGATCTGATCATATTTAGCCAGCTAATCAAGAGAGTGAGGACCTGACATAACCATCGGCGAAGGCTAAAGTGCCTCAATCATTGACAAGTACACGAAGGATGCGATGTTGAAACATAATATCAAAGTATGTAAAACAATTGTCATTAGATGTGATGATGGGAATCTGGTAAGTTGAATGACAGTCTTCAGAGACAAAATCATGATCAAATGGACTGATAAAACATCATATTCTTGATTTGTAGTTAACAAATATAAATCAAAATGAACATCTACGCCAATTCTCTGAATAACAGAATCAAATTCCTCGCATGTCGAATGTGATAAATCATTTTCCAATAATTTGTGATAAACCATACAAGCATCACAATCATTGAAAGAATTGAAAAGGAATGCTAGTATAATGAACATACCAAACTAGTTAGGATGCAATGGATGAAAAAGAGGAAAATGATTCAATAAATAGATCAAGAACTTTCTAGCGCTCAAGAGGTTTCCTAGTGTCGTAAAGACATTCACAAGAAAAACTAGGAGTTGATTATTCATCATAACACTCAACAGATATGGAATTTTTGGCCAAAGGTGATCTCCAAATTTATCAACTTTGTGATTCTTCACACTTATGAAAGGTATACACCCCAAACTGGAATTTAATACAAGAGATTTGCATGAGAATGGATTTAATACAACAATATGATTAGAAACCCAATCTTGAGAAATAGGAAAATTGTAACAAGGAATTCCAAAATCCATCAAGAACAAGTTTGCATGTAGTGAAACAATAAGAATGAAAGAATTATGTGATAAAATCTAGATCTGACATGGTTCAAGAATTTCACCAGGATTGTGAAGTCCTGACATAACCATAAAAAAGAGTTAAAGTTCCTTGACTTTCTAAAAGTTTTGGAACTGTGGAAAGATAGATAAGAACATTTTATAGACTGAGTCAGATCGCAAATTTCATGTTGACAGTTGTTATCGATTAAGTTAACAGGATCACATTAATCTACATCACCGGTTTGATTATATTTTTTAACTTCAACAAATATATTACTCGAGTCATAATATTCTTCTGATCGCAAATCTAAACATGTATGAATTAGAGAAATCTCATGATCACACTAATTCGAAGAGTTTCCCCCATACAAAACAAGATATGATAAGGGTTGGAATGGATGTTCTATAATTTCATTGCTTCCTTGTTCATCATGGATATTGCCACTATCTTTTGTCATTTCAATATTCAAATCATGGGATAAAAATTTGAAGAGCATTGAGAGTTTCCATCGAAAGTTGATGCATTGAAAAGAGTAGAGCACAAAGGATAGGGAGGTGAAGAGGAATAATTGTTCATAGGTGAATATTCTTTGACCGAAACATATTTAAGATCTGGATATTTCAAAATAGAAGCTTCTTGAGAAACTGAAAGATCAATTGGTGCACTTGGGCTTTCACGAACATCAACAAAGCATCATCATCAAAATGATTGTTACCCAAGGCTACAGATCAATTAGAGTAATTGGTTGCATTTAATTTACTATCAAGATTAGCAGATTGAATATCATCAAAGAATGGAACTACATCATCTTGACATGGGATACTTTGAGAAAGGGAAGAGAGATCAAAATTATCTTCACTTTCCTCCTCCTCTACTAGTGTAATGTGATTGCCTTGTATATGATCGCAATTTGAACCAACAACTCTAAAATCAAAAGAGTGTGATGGGCCATTTGGTGGAGAAGATTGATCACATGGATCATGATACATAGAGTCATGACATGTAGATGATAAAGGATGGAAGATTCCCCTTGAATAAGTAACACTTTCAATCGAACTAGATTCAAGATTGATGTTAAGAGTGTTAATGTCATCTTGAGGAATGAAAGGATTAGCCTTCACCCTAGGCTCCATGAGCCACTCCGAGGTTTCTTTCCTTAGATATGAATCATGAGAAGCAGAAGGAGGATGAAGATATGGATTAGGAATTTGATTTGTATATTTCCTAACTTTGTTATCACTGTATGGAGGCACCCACTTTAGATTGGAAAAGGAGGAGGAAAAGGAACAAAAGGAGTAGCAGGTTCCTCTAAAATTAGAGGTGCTTCATGGTTTACAAAACTTTGGGGAATGGAAACATCAGGGCATTTAGATTCAACGTGAAAAGATATGTGAACCAAATGCTTAAGCTTTCATTTAAAGAAATCCCAGTTTGTGTCTTCTCCCATAAATTCATAACAAAGGTGAAGGAATCGATCGGAAAATCCCCAACTAATTCATTAGGCTTCATTCTTAGATGATTCATTATTTTAAGAACATCTTGGTAATCGCACATGTCAAATTATTTATGAAGCTCCTTCACAAGATGGTTGAATGAATATATAGAAGCAGTGGGTAATGTATGACACCATCGATTAACGTAACCTTCAAATGTGAGGGTGAGTACTCTAGCCATGACATCCTTGCAATGTATTTCGTTAGAAAGGAAAAAATAGACAACTTGAAACATATGTTCATGGAGAGTTAATTCATCCTCACCATCAAACTTAAATTGGGATAGGTTATGAATAACTTCCACAGGGATGGTAAGATTAAGCTCCTTAGAAAAACATCTTGGGAGTATGATTTGAGGAAGAGCCATTTTGAATAAGAGATTCAAATAAGAGGCACACCCTATCATCTAACCCTCCTTCTAGTGCCATTTTGTTGATGGTGTTGTAAATATGTCAACCAAGGGGGTATCCTTGATGTGATTTCCCAATTAAACCTCACACTATTTAGGATAGGAGCCACATCTAGAGTATCATCTTGGTTGCCATATATTCTTATAAATTTTCCTTGGATTTAGTTGTCAGCAAGAGAGAGGATCACATATATTCCTTTGAGAAGCAAGTGAGTGTTTGGTTGTAGGTGTGTCAATGATCTTCCATTGTGGAGGGAAAAGAGGTGAGCCCCTAAGAGTGAGCTAATAATATCACCCTAGTAGAGACCCACACAAACAAGAACGATCCATCTAACATCCAGTGAAATAGTCCACAAAAATGTGATGGTCATGCAACCAAAACTAGCAGAAATATTCGTCTAACATCCAGTGGAATAGTTTGTAAAGATGCGACAGTCATCACAACCAGTACAACACATCCTCGATATGATCAGCATTAAAATAAATAAAATAGTTAAACTACTTTAGTATAGATGAAAAACAAACACGAATCATAAACGTTCACAGAACAGTGTTATAAAGATTCATAATTTATGCATGAAGAATGTGTTTGCCATGAGGCTTCATTTATTAAGTAAAATTTCTAGGACACATGTATATAATGAACACCACTAGCTCTAATAGTGGAGCATTGGAGACACGACTTGCTCCCCAAAAGTACTAACTCTCTCTCTATGTTTCCTTATGGGAGAAGCCAAGGTGAAAAGTGCTTTGCTCATATAATGAGGGTGTATATGTAACCATTGGGGTGATGCTTCACCTCCGTTATGACTCTTTGACTACCATTGTGACTATTTAACTTCCTATGGCTTTTCAACTTTACATGACTCTTCATATTCAAAGTGTGTCCTTTGGACTTCCACTTTACAATACATTTCAAATAGATAATTACATGATCCATAATAATGACAACTCATGACATGATATGACATGACACTGCTGACATGGACATCATGATGACATGGAAATGTCAATCCATTCTTGTTGCTCCTTATTATGTGTCTTCTTGGGATACTTCCATATCCACCTCCATATGTCTTAGAAGTAAGGAGTCTTCAATGATATCAAGTCTTGAGTTACAGTCACAACCTGGTGTCCCTTTTGCTTTCTCTTGATTGATCAGCTTGCGTAATTAGCTACAAAGATGTCTTTAAGCATGTTTCCCTACTTCATCTCCTTCATCATCATCATGTCATGGATTGAAAGAGTACCTACATCTATAATTCACTCATGAAAAGACAAAATCAGTTCGATAAAACCCTAGTCTAAGATGATGCATGTTGATTCACAAACTAAGCCGGAACTAGGTTGCAGGCTGAGGGAGAGTCTCAATGACTACACAATTATGCATATTAGGAATTTAAGGGTGAAGCTTGAGCCTTGCGACTATGCAATGTGTAGTCCAGGCTAGATTACATAGACAGATTGTGCAGTTTTGGGACTTAATGAGTCAGGTTGAGTGGTTTTCCACTGTTTCAAACAACTACGTAGTTCTAGGAGGTAAAGAAGACTCAGTGATTATGAAATTGTGTAGGTCAAGAGCTCAAGGTATGATCTTAAGCTTAGAGACTATGCAATGTGCAGTCTAAGCTAGACCGAGGAAGAAAATTGCACATTTTGGGAGCTAATTGAGCCAAACTGAGGGGTTGAACACTGGTTCAGCCTCCTATACAGTTCTAGAAGGCAAAGGAGGTTGGGTGACTATGCAATTGCGCAAATCAGGAGCTCAAAGGTTTGTCTTGAGTTCTAATACTGTACAATCACAGTTGAGGCTAGGATGGAGGGTTGAATTACACAATTTTTGAGGCGAAGGTCTGGCCTTGAGCACTGAAACTACACAATGCATAGTCCTAAGAGGCAATAACTGTGTATTGCACATTGTCAAGAGGTAGAGTTACAACTAGAGGGTTGAGATTGCACAATGCTCAGTTCAAGAGGGCCAGATGAGGCTAAATTGCTAGAAAGTTTCTGACATTTGGCTAAGTGTGGGACCAATAAAGCTACTATGAACAGTAATACAACTTTATTGTGATCACACTAAAGATACACTTTGTGATGGTCGTGAGGACACTTGTGCAATAGTGCCTAAAACTTTTGAAATGAGTGTGATGGATGTTTACATAGTAATATAACCTCATTTTCACAAAGATAACCCCTTGAAACCACAAAAACATGCTTAAATACATTGTGTGACACTTATCATGCAAAAGGATGACCTTTTAATTTTTTCTCAGAAGGGACCAGAACACTTAAAGAAAACACATGGAATGGATTTCAATGATTGTGATGCCAATATACAAGACTAGGGAAGGGGCTCTTAAATTTGGTGTAGGCCAAAATTTTGGAGGGTGTTGTAGTAGTGACAACAGATAGTGTAACACCCTCCTCCCACATTACCCAAGTTAATCGGTCCATTGGGGTAAACATGTGACGAGAGGATACTATGATCTGATTAAACTCCCCATGTATAGTTAAGTAAGTGGAACTGGGAAAACAAAACCAAACTGACCTTCCACACATGCTACAGAACCTCCAGGAGCCCACTAACATTTCAAGGTGACCAACCCCTAAGGAAACTTAGCATTTTATTGACCTATAGCCTTAGTCGCTCCCATGACATGGGAATGCATGCAACTAGGAGCCTCCAGTCGCTCTCACAACAAGGGCATGCAAGCGAATGGGGTCCTTTTTAGCTAGTTCTAAGCCTACGACTCTAGATTATGTGCCACTTTTTCAAGGCCAAGACTCAGGCCACTACCTAGAACTCCATAAAACTTCTAGAAATGAAAAATAACATCAGAAAAATGATACTAAATAAAATTCTTGAACAAAGACTTGATTGGGACCCTATTACCCATCACAAGCATTCCGTCAAACATATCACAAATATGCATTCTACATGTCATAACAACAAATATTAGCATAAGTGTATCATACTTATTTGAGAATCACTAAGAAGCATTGTTGGCTTATCACATTAGCTACATTATCATCTATTAGGTCATATATTCATTGTTCATTCATTTACAAATCAAAACATGATGAGAATCATACATCATCATTGTCATAAAACATACTCATAACCAACATATAAACAACATAAATAATAAGTATACAATAGCCATTAAATCCACATATAAACTAGTACATTTACACATGAAATACGAAAGAGAAGAAGCTCTTGTTAGTGAATGCATAAGCCAACCAGTTATGGGACTTCCTCAAACCAACCGACCATAAATTGGCTAAACCAAATCGTTCTTTCAGCCAATCACCCCTGTGTCATATTCCAAGCATGAATGTGGGACTCATAACCAGAAATCAACCAGGGATTCTTGAGGCTAAACCACCTCACCCTCATCAATAGAATCAAACTTTACCGCAATCCCCACTGGATCACTAGGCCCTAAAAAAGTGTGGATACCACTGGATTTCTCCACCTACACCATGAGGAATTTTTATGTCTGCTAATCTCTAGGCTTTACCATATATCCCACCATTCACTAGTTTGGATTCCTAGTCCTAATTAAGACTCCACCCTCTAGGCTTTACCATATATCCTATCAATCACTGGCCAATAATTCCTAGGCTTGAACGAGGGCACCCACCTCTAGGCTTTACCATGTATCCCACCATTCACTAGTTGAGAATTCCTAGGCCCACTGAGGTAACACAAAATTTGGCTTTACCGTAACCCACAGTCTGATTTAGGGGTTACTAGGCCAAGGCTTACCACAATCCATAGCTTGATTCAAAGATCACCAGGCCATGTGTTATTTCTTTCAGAGACCACCTCACTTAGTTTTGAATCCATTCGGTAATCCTCAACTAAAACATGAGAACCCCATCATACCATGGCTATCTAAAAATGCAAAGGAAAGGTTGAATAACACTATCACACCTAGAAAACCCATTCCAATGACATCAATAGAACCAAATACACACATGCATGTACCATGCATGCCAAATGTAGTAAGGAAATCACACATGCAAATCGTTACCTGCAAGTAATCCCATTGTAGTTTCTTGATCCTACTCTTCCTTGCTTGATCTTTGCTTCCCTTTTTCTTCTTTGTTTTCCTTGATCCAATGTTGAAGTGCTCCAAGAAAACTCTAAGTGTCCAAGAGTATGAGAGAGAGAGAGAGAGAGAGAGAGAGAGCTCCAAAACTGAACTGACAAAAGCCATGAACTGATCCTTAGAAGCATTTTTATCATTGAGGCCTCTATTTTCTTACATTTCCATTATTTTCCTTCATTTTCCTCCTCACATGCAACCTGTGACATTTCACCTTCCTTTTCTCCTATTTTCCTTTATTTTAATAAATAAAATTCCAATTAATGCCTCATGCCTTTCCGAAGCCTTTGTCATTTCCTTTGCTAATTTCCTTATCCATAATAAACCAAATGAACACCCACTAGGATGTTTTTCCCAACACTCAACTTGGATTATGTGTCCCATGACCTTGGTCTTATATTATTTACATGTATTTTTTACCAGGGCCATTACAGAGCCCTCCCCCTTTGGGGAACACTGTCCTCAGTGTTCAATGACACCTATGATCGGTGACTGTTGAAAACAATAACACACTACTTATAGATATTTATAACATAGCTCGTTGCAGTATTTACAATGATCATTGCTGAAAACATGACAATTACACCATTTACTCAAGATTTATAACATAACTCATTACGATATTCACAATAACAACCACATATATACATATGCACATTTTCTCAACCATCAAATAAAAGGATACGATGCCCATATCAACAATAAGGGAATCCATAGGCTCATACGTTCACCCTCAAAGTAATACCAGGATTCACCTCCTTCCCAAGAATTCCATAATCCACTTCCGAATTCAAAGTTGCATCCAATGTCCAACATTGCAATACAGTGCCACCTATCCTCTCAGTGAACAAATATCGGCTCATTGTTCCAGGGCACACTCCCAATGTGCATCCAACTCCATCTGGAAATGTTAATGACCAAAAAAAATGTATTCATTGGCCTTCCCTTCTCTGCTACACAGTCTCTCGAGAAATCTGGTCACCCCCCTCTATGCAATCACTCACCTTCCAAGTTCCCCAACATCCCCTATCCCTAGAAATCTATGCCTTGGCAAGGCTTCCTCACATTGGAATTTCAAACTACCAAGGCATATACCTACCTCAAAACCATCATGTCGATCATAGCATGCTCATGGAAATCAATGGACACTATTCGGTACTGGTGTCCCACAATGACCCTGCTCCTGAAGTGATTTACCTACATATTGTTGCATTTCCAATTCCTTTTGTTGTTGTTGCTAATGCTTGCAATCAATTTCAACCACCCAATCAGGGATTTCCATGTTTCCTATACCAAGCACATAATTCCCATTAGAGTCAAAATAAATTGAAATGAATTCACATCATATCTCATTGGTAGCTCATTAACAAGGTACATCTACAATTCTATTTACTTCCTGTCAAAACAAGTGAAACTATTTATTTTATCACATCATTATGTATAAACATATCACATCCAGTTAGCTCAAAATGTAACCATCATAAATTGGATCATAAATCATATGTATCCATCATAAGTCATAATCATAGATCATATATAATCATCATAAACCAGAATCATAGATCACATGCATAATAAAATTGAAATAAAATATTGATACTTATCCTTTAAAGTGGTCCTTCACTTCTACCTTTAGCCTTTGTATTTTTCATACACACACTAGATTGGTTTCCGCGCCCATTAAACACCCAATGCCTTTTTATTTTCTTCAATCATGTACACATACACAATGTACATCACAACAAATACATCCACACACAGTGTATGACAACATACAGTACATAAACCTACATCTAATATACATCACGACACATACACCTACACCTGGTGTACAACACAACATAATACACATACACATAGTGTGCATCACACATAAAACCACACATGGCATATAACACCATACAATACATGCACCTACATTGAGTGTACAACACAATACATGTACTACACAGAGTACAACACAACAAAGACACATGTCGTGATACCACAACTACGCAATAAACATACATAGTATTGCATGCCTACAACATATCATGCACGACATGCACACAATACCACATGTACACCAATACCATATGTATAGCATGTACACAATACCACTTATACATAGCACCACCTACATAACATGTGGACAACATCACATGTACACAGGACCATCTACACAACATGTAAACACATCGCCACATGTACACCGCACCACATGTACAACACGTACACAATACCACATGTACACATCACCACATGCACAATATGTACATGACACCACATGTACATAGTGCCACATGCATCACATGTACACAACAACACCTTCACACAGCACCACATGTATAACTTGTACACAACACCACATGCACACAGCACCACATGTACAATAATGCACATAACACCGTATGTACATAGCACCACATGTATAACATGCACACAACACCATATCTACATAGCACTACATACAAAACATGTACATAGCACCATCTATACCCAGCACTGCATAAGCAATGTACACACAACACCATATATACACAGGAACACAACACCATATGTACACAATACTACATATGCTACATGTACACAAAACCATTACTGCACATCCTAATACCACATTGTCCTTACCAAGCAACCTTGATTCTAGTGTCTCTTTGTCATCCATGTTTATCCTAGTATGTCGAGGATCACGTTTTCATTCCGTTGATGTATCTCTCAACATTACCCGTCCATAATGTAAACATAGGCATACTATAAACACATAATATCAACTCATATCCACATGATACTAGCCTCATAAATTTTTCGAGGCTACTTGTCAGCTCAATTTATTGTATAAATTAAGGCGTGTATTTTACTATCAATCCAGGTTGGTAATCTTAGAAGCAAACCACAATTTTTGGATTTTTGGATAAGAACTAATATAGAAGGTAGTTATGAGAACAGAAGTGCATATTACAAATAAAAATCATATTACATAACTAAGGAAAAACATTTAAGTCTATTTCATAAAAGCATACATGATTGGTCAATGAAATTAGACTATTTTAGAAAAACAAGGAAGAGGATCTTTTCAAAGAGGCATGGTTGTCCTTCATCAATATTCCTATACTGACATTTCCAACATCTAAGTAAGCATAAGAAAATGTAATGAAAGCGTAAGAATTTAATCTAAGAAAGATTTGAAAGAAGTGAATCTTGTTCAATCCTAGTCACAGCTCACGGAGAAGAGGCTCTTTTCTAAGACACCTGGTTGTCCTTCCACATTCAAGATAATCACTAAAAGGAAGCAATCTTCATTTAACACATGCCATAAAATGAATTCACATTAAATATATTTACAAATATTTACAGCAAATGAATATAATAAACATGGAGAATTAAACTAGCATACACACAAATATGAACATCATACAACAAAGTCTACTTAGGTTGGTATGGGCGCCCTTCAACCTTGCTGGTACACTTCTAAAATAATCAGCTACAACAACTAATTTACTCTGGAAAACACAAAGAAATCATGAAACAAAAGCTCTATCTTCAATTATCTCAAAATAATGATCTTCAAGTTTTTCTACATGTTCTAACTATGAATGCATATCTTTAAATAGGAAAAATAATAATCATATAAGCTAAAAAGTCTAAAACAACCATCACTAATGTTAATCCCACTTCATCAGGTCGAATCCATCCATTAGTTACAAGAAATATGGAAGAATTCCAAAAAATACTAAAACTACCCCTTTTTAATAGGGATTTCTAGGTGACAGGTCAAGTTTGACCAACGTTGATCGGGCATGTATTTGCTCATTCTGACCGAACCAATAGTTGTTCATCCATCTATGGTTCCTAAGCTTTCCAAATGTGCATTCATCGCGTGCCCAGGTGTCCTTCACATATCACTTTAAAGGAGCTATTACAAGAATTTTTATTGCAATCTAAAATTAATTTTAAAACCTAAATTTTACAAAAAATTCTAAAAATTGAAAAACTTAATCTAATTACCTGAATATGAAAAACAAGGGTAAAATGAAACATATATGAGTGGAATAAGTTGGAATATGATGGCAAGTAAGTGGGTTTATGATAAACAAAAATGACTAAAATTGAGGGCCAACACTACTTTTCCCACTTAATTCCCCATAAGAACAGGAACCTCCTTCATGCCCTTAACCTGCACAATCATTCCTCCATAGAATGATCGCAGACAACCTTGTCATACATTGAAATAGGTACATAGATACATATATATATCCATATAAATAGTAGCATTAAACAATTATGATTTCTGACAACCTTATCAAACACAACATACATACATACATACATACATGTATTGTTAAGAGGATAAATCGTTCTTGCGGACAAGACCGATCTCCCTAGTATCAATTGATATCTAGCAACAAGCAAGACAAGCAAATCTAATTTTCTCTAAACATATTTCTATTCATTAATAAAAACTAAGAGGTGTTTTAGACCCTACCTTAAGTCCAACGCTAGTTTGTGGTAGCCTTGCTCCAACAGCTTCAAAGAGTATCCTTTTAATAACCTGCAAACACAAACAAGCACACATCAAAGAACACCTGCATAGCTAATATAATAAATATTTTTCTTCTAGTGATCAAGAGTCTATTGAAATAAACCATTAAACATAACTTATTGAGAAAAATAAACTTGATTGTATTAACTTTGAGAAAGAAGAACTTTACAACCTTGGTGCCTTGATGCTGTACAAGCTCTTCCCAGGGTCCAGGCAGGAATTTCCTCTACTTTGACAAGCCTCACTATCTCCCAAATGAGATTAAAAGGTATGTGATCTTTCCTCTCAAAAGCTCAATTAGGAAGACTAAGTTCCAGCAGCATATACCCTCAAGAATATTCAGCTTTCAACCTCCTCAGTAACCAGCCCAAAGCTTCATTTTATAGTGCAAAGGAAGGAGGTTACAGGTCCACCATTGAAGGGATAGAGTCCTTCTTCAAGGGGATAAGCTCCTCACATCAAGGAGTTAGCTCCTTAAGGAATGGGATGCATGCACTCTCAAGGAGTGAACTTGCCAGCGCAAGATTCCCTCTAGAAGCTTTCAGAATTGACTCAAAGTGAGTTTTTAATAATAAACTTGCGTCTTTTTAACTTTTACAGGGGTTCGCACCCATACATGCAGATACAGAGTGGCCAGGTGCACAGGGAACATGACTAGTGGGTGTGGCACTGCAGGTAATGCTAAGAGAAAGCGCGAAACCAGAGTTTTAGAGATTTTTAAGGAATTTCTCTCATTTTCAAAGCTTGATATGCAGAGCTGAGGTTTAAGACTTGCAAAGGAGGTATGTATGAGTGGTGATAGACTCACACAGTTTACAGAAAGTCATAGTGACAATTTTTCATGTAGCAGATTGCCCCCTAAAGTGTGAAGTCTGTAATAGATGAGGATGGTTTTTTGTCATCTATGAAGAGTGAAGTACTTTATCATTTCAAGGATCTTTCCTATGGATACCGCGGTCGGAACCTGTAAAAACATTCAATCAATATATAGAATATATAATATATAATAAAAATATATACATAAGTATATATATAATTATAATATAAATATATATAGAGATATATAGATCATATCATCGCTAAGGTAGGCATTCCCCTACTCAGATCAAAACTGACTAGAAACTATCTAAACTGCTCTTATACATGAATGATTTTGTAATACATCATAAGTATAGACATATGTAGACACAATATGGATGCAACCATCTGTTTATGAATAGTATATTGTATAATGAATAACATAATTTCTTGCAACCTGGATGGTGGAAACTAAATCCAGGGTCTTCATTTCTACTTCCTGAACTAGTACGATTCTATCCATGTGAATGAATGTGTCGAAGTCGAACATGGTAGAAACCACTTGATTACTAGTCGATGATGTAAACTGTTAACAAGTGTGAGAGAAACCACCAATAATGACAATGGCCCTCAAAGTACTCAGTACAATCCATGAAATGTGAATGAATGAGTCGATGTCAAACACGTCACAGAATCCTTTGATCGAAGGTCAATGATGTAACTTGTCATCAAAGGCGAGAAACCTGCCATTGAGGCATGCAGATTCCAAGGTACTGACAATTTCTAGATCATCTTTCTAGATAATGAGTTGGAGTCGATAGAAAGCGATCTGTTGCAGGTAAGCCCACAACACGAAATCACAGATCAAGTTTGAAGAAATATATTTGGCAAGGACTAACTCAGGGATGGTCAAGATGGATGACAGATATTTTGCAAATGAATGGTTTATTTGAACTGACCTCTCGTCCACATAACGACACTGCGGATGGTTTGGCTAAAATTGACCCAAAGCTAATACCCGGAAACTGGTTGAAGACTTCCAATATGGTTTGATTAACTGTTAGGCAAAGGATTTCCCAACCCAGGTGAACGAAAAGTGTCATGTTCAAGAGTGGTTGACTGCTTTTCAAAAGACAAAGTGTAACAATCAGGTTCATTTTTCTCTCTTTTCCCCCACCATTTCTAGCAAGTACCTCTTTATTTTTGACAAGCTTGAGGAGGATAACATTTGCTTGGTTATAAGCTCATCCTTCAGATGAGTCCAACTTAGTTTAAGATTCGAACCTTAATAAGGAGTGGTCCGTTCCCGTTTGTAATTGAACAGGTCCTTTACTGTTAAATTTTAACGAGTCCAGTATAGGAGAAACTCGACGTTTTTCAATTTTAGGGAGTCAGAAGAAAAACTTACGAAAACTCCATGGTTTTCCTTTTTCGTAAATTTGTGTCTCCCAAGCCCGAAAATGTGTAAAATAATACTTGAGAGAACCGCTTGATCATTACGATCAAGGAGTACTTTTCATAATTAGTGCCTTCAATCTGAAAAAGTAAAAAAGCGATCAAAAACACGCCGTTTTATTACCAATATCGAACTTGAAACGAAAAAAGTCCGGCAATCTTTTCATGTTTATATGGTTAGAAAAGAGCTGTAAGTGGACCGTCCTTTTAATTCTGTTTTAACGATTTTAAAAAGAAAAACTCGGAAATCTTTTCATATTTTACGAGTTAGAAAAGAGCTTAAAGAGGACTCCTATGTTTTTTGTTGAAAATGACCAATTCTCCCCGAACACCCAATATTCTGCACGAAAACTGCAAACATTACTCGTATTTATTTAAAAATTAATAAAAATGTACCAAAAGTGACCTTTTTAAAGTGAAAACTAAATAAATTAAAAATTCATTTATTCAAAAAATCTTATAAAAAGGGATTTTGCAAGTTCATTTTCACCGTTTGGCTTTGGAGTAAAAAGTAAGAGCTCTTGGTGAGAAAACTTCCTGTGAAGATTGCGGAAAATCTGACAGTTTGAATCGAGAACCTTCCTCTCCAGGTAATCCACATCGTCCCTGACTTGCATTTCATCCATTTCATTTTCATTTTTAGGGCTTTAAAATTCATTTTTTGAGGAAAATTATGGTTAAAAATTGCTCGCGGTGGTTGCGCAGGCGTACCATGTATACCCTGCGAACCCCGGCTTTTTTGTACAAACAAAACAGTCGGGGTCCCGCACCTGCCCTTAAAGAAGAGTGCGAACCTACACACTATCCCTAACACGGCGGGTGCGGACCCCGCGAAATGCGTTTTGAAACCCTATATTTTCTCATTTCTGCCCAAATGTTTTGAAATCACAAAATTCTAAACCACCTATTTTGCAATGCAGATAGACAAGATGCTTATTTGGCGGGAAAGAGAACACGAAGATGTGGATGAAGCTGCATTACTCCATCCACCTTCAATACAGGCTTTAAGAGCATGCAGACTACTGAAATTTTGGGCCATACCTGGCATGAGGGCAAAGGTAGACTTTCTACAATGGCTGGTAGACAGGTGGAGCACGCAGGACCAATGTTTCATCATTGGAGGACACCGGCCCAAAATCAAGCTAGAGGACATTTATTTTCTGACTGGTTTGTTGAAGAGAGGCGAAGGACTATCTCTATTCGGATCTAGGCCAGGTGGCAAGTCTGTCACTAGTCTTTGACTAGAGTTTTGCAATGTCCAAACTGCGGACAAACGGATATATGTTAAGACCATCACCCATCCTGAACTTAAATTGATCGCATTTACTGTCACCAGACTGTGTGGAAGTGTAGCATTGCATTTAGCTATCGGTTCCTAAATGCGCATGGCAGTAGACTGCTTCCGAGGCACCATCTTCAACTAGTACGATGCTGTGTTGGCTAATGTAAAAGGCCAACTGACTAGGGAAAAGAATGGACAACTAAAGAACTTTGGATATGGTTACTTAGTTGTGAGCGTTTCCCTAGAGAGGGTACCTATGTTGGTTCCACAGCAACTTACCATTGAGGCTGGACTTCCCCGAGATCCCAGGATTATGCGCTGGGTTGCAGTCATGGCCCGCCATCCTGAGGAGGGCACTGAGGTTGTTCGATTCTCACCTGAGTATTTTCGCTGGTTGGGAAACCAAATTTTCGTGATACAGGACTTTCCATATGATGGGATGGGTTATCATGTCCAGACATGGCCCTTCCACCAGGAGAGCAATGTGATGATATAGGTAAAATTGTTTTCAACATTTTTTTAAATTATATATTTTTTGTTTTTAAATCGTCCAGAAACTGATAGTAAAAAGTTTTAAATGCAGATGTGGGTCCACGGCGACTAGCTGCTCTCTCGCCCTATGAGATAAGACACCCAGCTGCTGTGGCATCGGCCCCACAGGACCAATCAATAGAGACCTTGTCCGAATTGGAGAGTCATCTAGAGCGCTTAATGGTAGATATTCCAGAAACTAGCATAGATGATATTCCTCTTAGGCTTCATCGCTATGTGATTGGGGTCCCAAGACCTTTTAGGAGGTTCCTTTGTAGGGTAGCCCGAGCAGTGGTTTCTTATCGTGATCATCATCAAGGATAGGATGATCGCCTTTGTGGACTTCATATGACATTTATATCTTTTTGTGCTATCATTTTTGCCGATCATAAGGTGTTTTTCAACCTATGATCGAAGACAATGTATATTTTGACACACTTCTATGCTATTACTATTACTGGTTATCTTGTATAACATGTTTATGGAATGTTTTTAAATTTACTATCTTGATTATTGCAAATGTCTATTTAACATTTGAGAAGAACTGCATCTGCTAATGTGTTTAAATATCTTGGAATATGTTGATATTCAATGTAGTCAAATTCACGTTCCAAGAGACGAACTCTCAAAAATAATCTTAATAAAACTGGATTTCTAATGGCATAAACTCTGTTAAGCTGTAATACAACGAATTCAGAATCTAACCTTACGATCAAACTCCGAATCCCAAATGAGATGGATTCAGATAATAACTCAATCAATGCACTATACTCTGCAATGTTATTCATTGTTTGACCAAGGCTTACCCCATGCATAGATTATAACTCGTCAGAGGGTGAATAGATAACCCAAGCTGCGGAAGAAATATTCCATGTACTACGACAGGCACCATCAGCAAAACCAATGTATGTTTGAGAAGACGTCGACATTTGCAATATCAAGAGTAAAACCAAGATAAGTAGGAATAACGACAAAACACTCTTTAAACTAGGCACACTTTCTAATCTAAAACACACCAACTAGAAAGAAATCTATTCTAACCAGAATCTCCACACCAAAATTTAAGCATAATATCTTTTCAGGTAAATCCCATTTCTGGGTTTACCTAAAGAGACATCGTCAAAATCTACTAATTCATAGGACCCTTTAGCCAATTTTCGCTTAACAACAAAAGGACCATGCCACATGGGTACGAATTTTCCAGCCCCTAGCTTATCGTTAGCTTGATCGTATAATAAAACTAGGTCCCCTTCCGAAAAATTACGAGGTGTAACATTTCGATCATACTGAGCTTTTATCCTTTTTGCGTGGGTCTCGATTGTTAAAGTAGCGTCACATCGATTCTCATCTAATTAATCTAAGTACAATAAACATTTTTCCTCCTCGGAAGTGGCTGGAAGTAATTCTATGGCTATTTGCAACAACAAAATATCACATTCAATGGGTAACATGACTTCCAACCTGTAAACGAGTTGAAAAGGAGTGAACCCTGTTGATGTTTTGACTGAGGTTCGGTACGCCCAAAGCACTGAAAATAACATGTTATGCCAATTCGGCCGATGAATACCAATGATTCGTCGGATCATGGTGACTAGAACTTTGTTGATTGCCTCAACCAGACCATTATCCTGTGGGTAATATGGAGTAGAGCTATCGTGATGCAGGCCAAATTGATCTGCTAGCTCTATCATCATGATGTTTCGGAAATGGATCCCATGATTAGTGATAATCGCTTGAGGAACACCGAACCTAGCAATTATATGATTGAAAACGAAAATAGTAGCAGTTTTTCTGTCTGTCGAAAATGTAGGCATCACCTTGGCCCACTTGGTAAAATAATCTACCGCAAGGATAATATACGCATGCCTCCCGGCCGAGTGAGGGTTACATGTAATAAAATCGATACCCCATTTTGTGAAAGGACCAACAGAAATTATAGGGTGGAGAGGAGTAGGTGGAGCACGCATCTTTCGATCAAAAATATGGCAATTGTGGCATTTCTGGACTGCATTGGTACAATCTTTAAATAAGGATGGCCATAAATAACCAGCGCACAATATCTTTTGGGTTGTGGCATACCCAGACATATGACCGCCACACGCTCCAGAGTGACAGTCATTTAGAACCTTTTCAGTTTCCTGATGAGTTAAACAATGACGGAAAATAGAATCCACCCCACGACGATAGAGTGTATCTCCAATAATTTTGTATTGTTGGGATTGGAAACGAATTTTCTTTCGCTGAGATCATGAAATTTCAGGCCGAAAAGATTGGGTTTGGAGATAGACAATGATATCCCCATACCATGGATCAAGAGTACTAATAAGAAACAAAGATTCATCCACAAGGGATTCTTCTGCCACAGTTTTGATATCAGTACGCGAGAAGTCACACATTAACTCCACGAAAACCAAAGACTTCTTTGACTTGGACTTTTCAAATTCCAGGTCAAATTCCTGCAGGATAACAATCCATTTGGAATACTTGCACCCTAGCAATTGTTTAGTCAAAATATACGTCATAGGGTTACAGTCAGAAAGTACTATGGTTTTGCGTAGTAGAATGTAGTGACGAAATCGTTGGACAGCTTGAACAGCTGCCAGAGCGAATTTCTCCGCATGTGAATACTTGAGCTCAATTGGATTCAAAGTTTGACTAAGATAGTAAATCATATGTTCAGCATTGAATTCATCTTCCTGAACTAAAACCATTCCAATGGTGGAATGAGAAGCAAAGAGGTACAAAAAGTAATCCTGGTTGCAGTTGGGAGGATGCAATAACGGTGCATGGGTCAACGCGTGTTTAAGTGCATCAAAAGATTTCTGAGCTATCTCATCCCAAAAGAATGAAGTGTTCTGTTTCAACAACCTGGTAAAACCTTTCATTATCTCGGCGTAGTTAGGAATGAATCGACGTAAAAAGTTTGCTTTCCCTTGCAAACTTTGGAGTTGGCAAAGAGTCGAAGGTGGAGGTAATTTAACAATGGCTTCAACCTTCGAGGGATCGACACGAATGCCGACTTTTGAAACAACAAATCCCAGTAAGTGACCCGTTTCTATACAGAAAACACATTTGTGTGGATTCAACCTTATTCAATAATGCCTACATCTCATAAAGATGGCTTGTAAATGAGTGAGATGATCAGCTCTATGTAATGAATGAGCAGGTAAATCATCGAGATAAGGCTGCACAATGTGCTTGATGTCGTGAAAGGCATAAGACATAGCCCTTTGAAAAGTTGCTCCAACGTTCTTCAACCCAAAAGGTAATTTTCAATAAGAAAAGGTCCCCCATGGACAAATGAAAGTTGTTTTTGGTTGATTAGTAGGGAGTATGTTAATTTGATTGTAACCAAAAAATCCATCCATAAAGGAGAAAATTTCGCTGCTGACACAATCATCAATTATTTGATTGATATAGGGAGTTGGATAATTGTCCTTTGGACAGGCTCGATTAATATCCCTATAATCAATACATATTCTTATCGTTCCTTGCTTTTTATTAATAGGAACAATATTCGATACCCAATCCATTAAAGGGATCAGATATATAAAACCTGCTTTAAGTAATTTCTCAACTTCAGCTTTAATAGTAGCAACTTTTCTTGGGTGGATCTAACGCAAACGTTGCCGGACAGGTTTAGAGTCTGGTTAAGTTTTGATTTCATGGACAACAATTGATGGATCGATTCCTGGCATTTCTTCGTATGACCAGGCAAACACATCGCGGAATTCGTGAAATAGGGCTTATGAGTTTCGATTTCCTCATCCATACAAGAAGCACCTATATGAATGTTTTCAATAACTCTGGGTTTCACTGAAATGTCAATAGGAATGGTTCGAGAAATGTTTCCCAAATTCAACTCAGAATCAGAATGTTTCAGTGGATTATGTGGTTCCTTGACATAATCAGTGGTAAAAATAGATGAGAAATCATTTTCAAAATGATCAAGCTCAGGTAAAAATGAAGATTGATGATGAAGATCTTCCCATGGTAAATCATCAACAGATAAAATCTCACGAATCCGTTCATCAGTATGAACAATTTCAGAAAAGGTTGTTGAATCTGAGGTTGAGATTGAAAGTGGCTCCTCATGGACCACATTCATTGGATCAATTTCAGTTGAATTAGAGTCCAAAAACGACTGTACTACCTGATATGCAACTTCAAATGGACTCAAGAGCATGGCAACATCAAATGAGTCCACCTCAGAATTAGAAGGAACGATCCAAGGATCATCAAGAACAATAGTGTCTGATGAAATCATATGAATGGTTGCAAAAGGAGGCGATACATTCGGAGGAGGAAAGGAAAAAGTTCCTAGTAAACCAGAATCTTTGACTAATCCCACTCCAACATCCTTTTAAGGGATAACTGTTTTATCGACATGTTGAATACTCTCAGAAGAGGCTGGGTCGGATGAAAAGTAAGTCAACTGATCTATTGTAACGATCTTTCCATTATAAGGGAACTTTATGAGCCGAAAGACCGATGAAACAACAACAGTCATCGTGTAAGACCAACTGCGACCTAAGAGAAGATTGTAATCTAGAGGGGAATCAACCACCTCCACATCTAGATTAACAGTTTTGCCTTCTACCCCTATAAGTAAATCCTGTAGAATGCCATAAGGATGAAACCCTCAGTGGTCAAAAGCCTTCAAAATCGTTGGGGATTGGTTAAGCATCGGAGAACCAAGCGATTTCCAACACGAAATCGACATAATACACGTTGAATCTCCCTCATCAATCACAGTCCGAAAGAAAGGCCTGTTTTTGACTAACACTGGGATCTGGAAAGCCATTTGATGAGGTAAGTGAGGTGTACTATTTTCTAAATCGAAGATTATAAGGTTGGAATCCTGAACACCAACGGCTCCTATAGCAGACAAAAGCAATTTATGCTGTGCTGGACATGATTGCAGCACCTCCAAAGCCGACATTGCTGAAGGAGATATGGCTAAATCTTCAACAATTTTATAGTTCTAAGCAGCTCTCGCATGTGGATTGAAAGCTGACTTCCGAAGTATACCTTTAGCAGGCAGTTTGATTACTAAGTTTGGATTAGGTTTCTCGATCTGTAGTGGATCGGAACCAGGAGGAGTTGAAGTTGATGGGTTTGAACTAGAAGATTCTGGTTCCTTACCACCCACAGGATTCTTACTTCCATAATCTTGCGATCGCGTCACAATCCTGACATGGGACATCATCATAATTGGTTCTTCTAAGGCATTTGAGGAAGAACCTATCATCTTATTATCTTGAGTGGGAAAAGGATCCTTCAAGACAGCAGGTATTTGAGAACCTTTGACGATTTTTGAAACCTCAGCTCGATGTGGACAATCTCTTATAAAGTGATCTTCGTCACATATGGGACAAGGATAGCGAGGTTTACGTTTCTCGTCAGTAGATTCAGTTTTTTTTGGTTTCTCTTTTGCGTTTTGTTTATTTTTATTCTTCCCTTTCTTTTTACCGTTGGATTTGGATTTGGCCGTAGAAGATTCTACAACATGAATATCAGCAAGAACTTCAGCGGAAGCTTCTCATGTCGGAGAATATGGTATAGTTATAATAGCAGAAGAATTATTTGTATATTTCTTCTTACTTTTGGTATTAACTGTACCAATCATACCATCAGCGGCATGAGACCCTGAAGGAGTTGCAGTTATTTGATTTTGCTTGGGAAGATCGGGAATTTTTTCGTGAAAAGTACCCAACTGCGTATAAACTAAGTCAAGGTACTGAGCTTGAGAAATTACTTGCTCCTCAGTAACAACTCCTGCCTTAGCTACATCCTCAGTGATTTTTGGTAATAAGGATTTAAGAAACCATTCTGCCAAAATTTGATACGGGATATAAACTTTCACTAAACGTCGTCGATGTCGCCATTCATGAATATGGTCTGAAATATATGTAGACGTTGACTATTTTAATGAAGTTAATAATTCCGTGCCATTGTCATATCTGACAGGCAACTGAAAATGAGTTAAGAACGAAGTAGCTAACTAACTAAAATTATAAAAAGAGCTTCGTGGCAACTCAATGTACCACTCTGCCGCGAGACCAATTAGAGTGCGTTGAAAAAGCCTTAAGCGAATTGAATCATCTATAATAGAATTTGATGCACACCAGAGGTGATAGGTCATCACATGGTTCGACAGATCCTCTCCAGGTTTTCCCTCAAACTTGGGAATATCATTGGGCAACTTATTAGGCATTGGCAGCCAATATGGAAGATAATAAATTGGATCGTTTGTAAGGCGTGACAAGTCAGGTAAATCCAAAGTTGCGATGAACGGTAACTGACGGCTAGGGTCTTGAAAACCTTGGGACACAAGACCAACTTCAGGAGGAGGATACCCAAGATAACCTGGAATTGGATTTGCATTTGGAACATTATATCCTCTCAGAAAACCAGGATTAATCGGACCAAACTGGGGTTGTTGAGATTGAGGTTGTTGATATGTATACCCAGGGTATGATTGATACTGATAAACTGGGGTTTGCACAACAGGATCGTATTGATATTATCCTTGGTATGGTTGATAAGTAAATTGAGGTTGACTTGTGACAACCCTACTTGGACCAGGTTGTCCTACAGGCATCTGAACCGAAGTCTAGATTATAGGTCCAGACTGGGGTACAGAGGTCTGAGGAGTTGATACAAGAACAGTAGAAACCGAAGCTGTCGATACTCCAGAAGTAGGTGGGGTAGATTGAAAAAAAGCTGCAATAGTTGCAGCAGTCGATTGAGGTAGAGTTCGAGGCAAACTAGGCCCAGGCTGATGAACTACACCAGGTGCAGAAGTTTGGATAGTAGACTGGACAGGTTGCTGAGTTGAACCAGAAACCATGGGTTGTCCAGGTTGAGATGACAACTGCACATTGGGTTGCAAAATCTGTTGAGTTTGAGATGGATCCCACACCATATTCATTCCGTAAGGGCCCATAACAGGTTGAGCATATTGAGGACCATAACCAGGTTGAGTGTAGGACTGATAATTTCCAGTTCCTTGAACAAAAGATTGACTAGAAGGTGGTTGGAAACCTAGAGATTGGTACTGACCTTGAGGTTGATAACCTTGAGGCGGGTACTGATACTGGGGTTGACCTTGAGGTATATATTGATACTGGGGTTGACCTTAAGGCACATACTGAGTCTTAGGTTGACCTTGAGGCATATATTGAGTCTGGGGTTGACCTTGAGGCATGTACTGACCCTGAGGTATGTACTGACCTTGAGGTTGCCCGCCAGGCGGAATTTGACTGCCTTGAGGTTGCCCCCAGGCGGTATTTGACTTCCTTAAGTTTTCCCCCCAGGCGAGAACGAATTACCTTGAGGTTGCCCCCCAGGCGGATTCTGACTACCTTGAGGTTGAAGATTTGGAATAGCCCCAGACATCATAAGAATTTATTCTACACTTAACGGTGGAGTTATGTTATGACCAGTTGATACCCCATGTTCGATGGGTTGAGGAGATGCTTCGAAAAAAGTACTAGAAACTAATTGATACCCAGACAGAACAGAAGGATCACCATATAAAAATGTTTCCGGATTTTGAGAAAACATGGATGACTGGTTTGACATATTCGAAGGAGGATAATAACCTCTGGGCATTGGATGAAAAGGAATACGAGGTGGTGAAGCAGCGAGACCCGGATTTTCTAAAAAGTTCGTCAAAGATGTGTACCAAGCGTCACTTCGAAAAGGACTGTAAAAAATAGATTCATGCTCCCTAAGTTCTATAGTTGGTTGATTTTCAAGGGGAGTTATATCCTTGTCCGGAATAACAAGTTCTTCAATAGAAATAAGTCCCATCGGAAGATTCTGGGTAATGAAACTTCCTACCCTGGGTGAACCAAGAGCACTAGAAACTGGAGAAGCAAATCCTGAGGATGGAGTAGCAGCAGGTTCAGTTTTAGGTTTAAAAATTTCAGGTTCCTCAATGAGTTCCCCAGTAGAAGAAAAACTACCAGTAAGCTCGGAAACTGAAAGCGGTTCAGAAATATACTCTGTTGCTAGAACGTGATAATCGGGATGAATAACCAAAGATGATTCTCCAGCCTCTGGTGACCCAACTCTACTTTCAATAGGTGTGACAAGAGCTTTTAGCCCTTCAAGCTGACTTGGTGTATATTCGGGAGGCTGCCCCCGAAGTCTACGGGATTGTCTCGGTAATTCAGCCATGATTAATTAATTAATTACTTCACACGAAAACAAAGAAAATCTCAAGAAAACCACCTAAAGTCTCTAAAGAACCAAACAATTGAATCACACACCTAACAATCTAAGAGTTCAAACCACACACAAACAATATTCTCCCATGCCGAAAACACTAGTTGGTGATGAAATCCAACCTCGCAGAATTCAATATAGAATGGCGGTTGGAACAGTTACCTCGAAAACCTGCTTAATGAAACAAACTGGCACAAGTTTCTCCACAAAACCGTCTCGAGTGAAGATTAGCCCCCAGAGAGTCCAAGTGAGTCTAGTCGACGTCTGCTCCAGGTACAGTGGGATCTTCCCTCCACCGTCACCTTAGGAAGAATCCTAAATATTTTGGCCACTAAGGTTACCAACGGAAACAAATATACCTGAGGGAACAGTCTACGATCCAATACGCACGCAAGGGCAGAGTAACAAAGCTCAATCCCCTTGAAGGCTCCTTGACATAATCCAAGGTTTACCAACAAGTGGTCCCAGGCTCCTCGACAATGGTCAATCCGAGGTTTACCATTTTTAATACGTGAATATCTTCTATCGTTCCCAATGAGGAAGGATTGATTACCTCACTGGTTCATAAATGATCTCGTGCTTCTCCTTTAAGAGGAGTTTTCCCAGAGCATAGATGTAACAATTTGATTTTCTTCCTACCGCAAGATCAACTACTTGTTTGTTTTACCTATCTTGGAGAGTTAATTACTCCCTACTCCAAGATACTAGCCTACGCTATGTTGGTGAATAAAAGCCCTAGAAAATAAAAAGATTGCTAGATGAATTTTAATTAAGTGTTAATTTTATTGGTTGTTTCTTAAGTCAAAAGGTATGGAGATGAAACTTTGTGGTGTGAAGACTTGACTCCAAAACGCTAAAAAATGCACCTAAGATGATCAATTCTTTTTCTTTTTTTTCAGTGAATATATAGCTAAAGGAAGAGTTGAGAATGCAATTCTTGAAACCAAAACTTTCCTTCAACATATAAATGAAAAGAGAAACATTTTTGTATTTTTCAAAACACTCAAATGAAGCTACTAATTATGCTCACGAAATAAAGCCCTTTTCATTTCAACACTCAAAACTAGAAAAACAATTTTTCCAAAAGAGAAACTAGAATTTCTAGAAAACACACTCAAAACTATGAAAAAATTAATCTTGAGATCTAACTTTTTAAAACTAATTGAAATAAAAGCTTCAAATGTTTTTGAGGATGTTTTTACTTAGTTATTCAATAAACTAAGGATTAATTCATTCAGCGAGACAAATCAACCAAAAACACCCAGCTATGTTTTTTATAAAAAATGAAATCCACAACTTATGACCAAGTTCATTCAAAGTTATGCAAAGAGAAACAAAATCAGCTTCTCACCCAGGGAAGATCTCACAAACTAGCCAGACTTATCAAGAAGACAAAATATTCCAGGGTGATCTAAGGTCTCTTAGACTTCTAAGCTTCAAGTCACTACAAACACTGAGTGAGGACCAAACCAAGCATGCAAAAACTTCTAGAAATTCATTCAAAACACAACACCAATGGAACTTACCTATGAGAGACTCTTAACAGGATATATGTAGATCTGGGTAGAGGATACAAGTAACGGAAAGAACCTAAACTAAACTGGATGAAAATATTTCAAGATTTTCAAAAAATTTGACAGGGTCCACAGGCCCCCAATATAACTAGGTGCGGTACCGCTCTGTGCAGTAAAGTAACAGTGCGAACAAGTCCGCACTGTAACTTAAACAGAATGTGCGGTCCTCGTAAAAATTTCTAAAAATTAAAAAATCAATCCAGGACTAACAAACTACCCAATCCCACACACATCAAGTAAAAAGCAGAAACAAAAGATCAAGTTTCTCAAATCAAAGATAAAGGAAAATGAAACAATCAAATCTCATCCCCAGCGGAGTCGCCAATTTGTTAAGCGGATAAATCGTTCTTGCGGACAAGACCAGTCTCCCTAGTATCAATTGATATCTAGCAACAAGCAAGACAAGCAAATCTACTTTTCTCTAAACATATTTCGATTCATTAATAAACACTAAGAGGTGTTTTAGACCCTACCTTAAGTCCAACGCTAGTTTGTGGCAGCCTTGCTCCAACAGCTTCAAAGTGTTTCCTTTAAATAACCTGCAAACACAAACAAGCACACATCAAATAACACCTGCATAGCTAATATAATAAATCATGTTCATCATAGTGATCAAGGAGTCTATGAAATAAACATTAAACACAGCTTATTGAGAAAAATAAACTTGATTGTATTAATTTGAGAAGAAGAACTTTACAACCTTGGTGCCTTGATGTTGTACAAGCTCTTCCTAGGGTCCAGGCAGGAATCTCCTCTACTTTGACAAGCCCCACTCTCTCCCAAATGAGATCAAAAAGGTATGTGATCTTTCCTCTCAAAATCTCAATTAGGAAGACTAAGTTCCAGTAGCATATACCCTCAAAAATATTCAGCGTTCAACCTCCTAAGTAACCAGCCCAAAGCTTCATTTTATAGTGCAAGGGAAGGAGGTTACAGGTCCACCATTGAAGGGATAGAGTCCTCCTTCAAGGGGATAAGCTCCTCACATCAAGGGGTTGGCTCCTTAAGGAATGGGATGCATGCCCTCAAGGAGCGAACTTGCCAACGCAAGATTCCATCTAGAAGCTTCCAGAATTGACTCAAAGTGAGCTTTTAAGAATAAACTCACACCTTTTTAACTTTTACAGGGGTTCACACCCATATATGCAGATACAGAGCAGTCAGGTGTGCAGGGGACATGACTAGTGGGTGCGGCACCACAGGTAATGCTAAGAAAAAGTGCGAAACCAGAGTTCTAGAGATTTATAAGGTCTTTCTCTCATTTTCAAAGCTTGATATGCAGAGCTGAGGTTTAAGACTTGCAAAGGAGGTATGTATGAGTGATGATAGACTCATATTGATTACAGAAAGTCATGGTGACAATTTTTCGTGTAACAGGATTTAATGATAGATTCATTTCAATGCATTTCTATAAGACTTTGCAAATATTAGAGAGAGCTTCCTAGAAGTCATATCCATAAGGAGTGAATTCATCCATGTTTATCTTAACAGTGTCATGAACAAGTTCAACAAAGTTACTTAGAACTTCCCTCTGGAAAGTAGTAGGGGCATTGCACAAACCAAATGGAAGGACCCTATAAGAAAAGGTACCCCAAGGACATGTGAATGTGGTATTATCTTGGTCCTCAGGGCTGATCCGTATTGGTTGTATCCACTAAATCCATCTAGGAAAGAGAAGAATTTATTCCCTGCAAGGTCATCTAGGACTTGGTTAATGAAGGGCAAAGGAAAATGGTCCTTCTTTATAGCCTTGTTAAGTTATCTATAGTCAGTACATCCTCCATTTCCCATTTTTCTTTGGGACTAAAATGAGAGGGGACACCCACTCACTATTTGAAATGGGGTATATGAACCCTGCATCTAGTAGTTTTTGTAACTCCTCTTTCATTATTTCCTTAAGAGTTGGTTTCATCCTCCTCTGGGGTTGGCGCACAAGCTTGCATCCCTCTTTGATGTAAATATGATGAGTACGGGCTGAAGGATGCACACCTTTCATCTCCTTATAATCCCAAGCAAAAGCATGCAGGTGTTTCCTCAACACATTGCATAATTGTTATTCCTTCTCAGCTAAGAGAGATGGGTTGATCTTTAAAGTTATGGATGGGCCAATTTCTATAATCTTGGCATGTTCTAGGATAGAGTTAACAGAGAAAAAATTAGTCCAAGGACTACTCTCAGATTCTTTCAATAGTTCATCAACTGGTATGGTAGTCGGAGGATGATTCTGTAAGATATGATCAATAAGGTTATCTTCCAAGTTGCCCCACTCTTATAAAAATATTTAGAGTGCAAACTTGGTAGAGGGATGCTTGATAAAATTATTCCTCTTCCTCATCCTTTAAACATAAGGGTACATCATGCTCAATAGAAGGTTGGGCAGGAGGATACAACACAAGTTGTTTTGATAAATGTCCATTATTAATAGTCATGTTCCCAGCCTTGCAACTAATTTAGGCATCAACAATGACCATCCAAGGTCTTCCTAGGATGAGAGGATAGCCATTAAACTTGGTTTTGGGCTGGAGAACCAGGAAATCACTAGGTTATTACCAAGAGTCAATTGGGACCATCACATCCTCAATAACTCCCTTAGGGGATAGTGTGGATCTGTCTACAAGATCCAGTACTGTAGTGGTATTTATTAAAGCCCCTTGGAGGTTTATATTCGACATGGTTTCCCTAGTCATTATATTGATTTCAGACCCAAGATAAATCAAGGTATTAGGGACCATAATTCCATCAACGTGCACATCCACTACTGGGATACTAGGATCCATGTACTCTGGGGAGATACTCTTCCTAGCATCATATTAGATAGATGTCCAACAACATTTTCTATGGGGGTATCTCTTCTTCTTCTCCTAGGCTTTTTGAAACATTCCTCCTTAATAATATTGTTGTAAACTGGAACATCTTTGATGGCCTCGAGAAGGGGTATCTTGACACAAAATTTCTTCAATTCTCCATGAATTTCATCCTCTTCTTGGGTTTGTTGTTTAGGGTGGACCAAACTTTCAGGATAAGGAGTTGCATTAACTTGAGGGGAACTCTCTTCCTTCTCTTCTTCAAGCTCTTCAGGTGGGGAAGTTGATTAATTATATGGGAGTACCTTCCCAGATCGAACGTTTATCTCTTGAATTTCCACAACATGGGCAGGATAGGATGTCTCCCCACTATAGACCTGTTGTGCATTCTTATTGTTCGGATTCAAATTAGGTTGAGTAGGAATTTGAGGTTGCTTAGGTGGGTTGTGGTGAGTTATTTGTGGTTGAGGTTGTGATGGAGGTAGTAAAGAAGGAGGTTGGGTTGTCTGAGGCCTCCACCCTTGTGAGGGGTTACCCCACTGGAAAGATTGAGGTGGATATGGATGAAAAGGAGGGTGAATAGGATGAGGAGGATACTAAGGGGTATAAATCCAAGAAGGTGGCGTGGGACATGATGGATGACTAAAAGAGTACCAAGGCTGAAAAGGTGCATTCTGATTTGGGTTGTAATGACGATAGTGTGAACCTTGCATGCCTTGTTGATATTGCCGAGGACATTGAGGCCTCCTTTGGTTAATGAAACAGAGTTGCTCTGCACTACCTTCTACGCATTGGTATACAACTTTCATACCTGACACAGAGGGATATTTGTATGTGGCATGATTTTCTTCACAGACAGAGTAGACTTCTATGACAATTAGAGGGTACTCATTCCTAGGGTGTCTCTTAGTGCATCTACGACAAAAGATAGCTAGTGCCCTTTCTGCCTCCTCTTGCTTCCTTTTTATTTTCATAATATCCATTTAAAATAAAAGGTATGCAACATTTCACTTTTAAAATCCTCCAACATACTTCTTATTGCATGTTTAATGGTTGTTGTTGAGGGAGAGGAACTAGCCAAGCCTTGGCTAGACCTATCCATTTTCCTAGCAGCCCTGGAGTGATTCTTGAATATAGTTTTGATGCCATCATAAGGAAACTAGTAGATATATCCTCCAGACATCATGTTGAGGGTTTCCATTACATATTCCCTGATCCCTCAGAGAAGAACTAGATTTAGTGACTCGGAATCAAGGGTGCAGTTGGCCCTCCTATAATTGAGTTGGAATCTTTCCTCATAGTCCTCTAAGGATTCATCAGGTCCAATAATCATCTTAAATATTTCCTCCTTTGTCTCTTTGGACCTACAATAATCCTTGTATTTTTCATTGAAGACTTCTTACATTTGGGCCCAGGTAGTGATGTTGCCTCTAGGTAATCCCATAAACCAGAGCAAAGTTGTATCTTTGAGGGTAGATGGAAGAAACTTCAGCTTATGTTCATCAGAGGTGTAGTCATAGGTCTTACATACAACAACTAAATCAAACATGAAGGTGTCAGGATCCTCAAAGGTTAGGCCATGGAAGTGTGGAAGGGAAGCAGGGCTCATATTCTTCATTCTAGCCTCTCCATTGGTTTCTCTAATAGGGAAAAACTCATTGTTCCTGTTTTCAGTGATGGTTTGGGTAGGTGAGATAGGTTATTCTTACCCTATTAGCTCTTAAAAAAATTCAATTTTTTCACCTAAAGGGTCTTCTAACTCCTTTGTAGTTAGAAAGGGAAGTTCACCATCACTGAAGATGAATGAAGGTTGACTGCTTGAGGGAGTGGGGGTTTTTGGAAATAACTTCCCTTGGTTATCCCTACTCCTATGAGGCATTAAAGAACTAGCTTTATTTTTAGGATTTTTTCAAAAATTTCAAAATAATAAGATTGATGCAAAAAAAAAACAAGTAACTTATAAGTAGAAACAATACCTACTTAGACACCTCCCCAGAAACAATGCCAAAAAGTGACGAGCCCTAGTATTGCACCAAGGATGTTGCAACTCCGAAGGGCTTCTCAACTCAAATTATCAACCCGGGGTTCGTACAAACTTAGAGGTGACAGTGCTATATGAACAACATGTTAGGTTCTACTCATGTCACCCTCAATCATGAAATCAGATCGAGGTGTTCAGAGAATGATTGAAATCATAAATGAGAATGATTCTAACTACAAAGGTGAAAATGCCATTCATTAAATGTAAATGCTAATTGAAATTGCACAAAAGGAAAAGGCTAGTCTATTTGCAAAAGTAAATCATGCTACTCTATTGGCACATTTAATCAAATCAATAAACTACTTGTACTACTTGTATACATCATTTATCTACTCACACTTGCTTTAAAATAACGAATCCAATATTTAACACGTCTATAAAGAAAATTATTAATTCTAACTTTGCTTTTCTATATGATGGTTGTAGTGAGGAAAGGATGAGGTTGGAGCAGTCCTAGAGTCTTCCTTAATCATCAAATCACATTTTTGGGGCCATTATTTAACTTAAATATGCTAGGATCAAAGTATGGAGCAAAAATGGTTGAAGAAAACAATGCTACAGGTTTGCTACATGAGGTCCTGTATTGCTACCGGAGGTCTTGTTTTGCTACACGAGGGGGGGTAAAAGAGCCTTTTGAGGGTAGAAATGGTGGCTTTAAGGGAGAATAAGGTGGATGAAGGTAGGAGGAGGTGAATGAAGGGTGTGGGAACCCCTTATCCAATCTTAGGACCTCTTAGAGGTCTATCTTGCACCAAAGTTGATGCCCACGACGTCCTTCATTTACCTTAACATAGTGACTTCAGAGGAAGATTTTGGAAGCAAGGTGAGGTGCCTAGGAGGAATATGGAAAGGATCAGGTGAATGTGGTAAGGTGTACCCACCCCTGCAAATCAACAAAGTTCCTGCAACTAGTCAAATACATGCATCAAATGACCAATAATGCAGTGAGACAAATTAACATGGAAAAGATGAGCTAAATTTGATTAAAATATATTCTATCCCACAACACTACTCTAATAACCAAGATAATGATACTAAATCCTAAGTTTCAGAAAGTAAGCATGCAAAAGGATCGCAAACTACGTTTATCCATTTTTAAGAAATCATAAACACATACTTTTGGATTGTGATTGTAGATATTTTTGAATCACTCTTCTGATAAGAGAGGTGATAGGAAAATCTGCAATTACAAGTTTTTGTGATATAACTTCTATTGAAACAAGGAAGGAATTGCACTACCTTGAACAAGAACAAGAAATAAGTACAAGAGATGGACTAAAGCCTCTGGGTTAGGCCCAAACCCAAGGGATTCAGCCCTCCAAAACTAACTCAGATGTAGATCAATGGTAAAATTATCATTAACATAAAATAATAGTCTCATGCATCATATCAAAGTTAAGAATAACAATTTCAAGCACTAGGCTCTCAGTAGCTACTCCTAGCTACAACAAAAAATCGAATCCTAACGGGCCTTTCAATTGGTTTATTTATACAAAAGTAATTGAGGGACAACTCCCTTGAAAGGAGGAATTCTCCCCTCCGAAATCTCCTAATTTGTGGATTTGGTTCCTCTTGACCTTGTCATGCACTTGGAGTTCCTCGACTATTAGTGAATTCAAGTTGTTGGTGAAGATGTTTTGATCTAAAACTGAGTTAGGGAGTGAATGAGGTGGACAAACCCCCTATATTCTCTCTAGTTGCCTCCATCAAGCCCCTGCATGGTGAATATCTCCAAAAATTCCTCATTTTCTTGAATATCAACCACATTAGGCCACGCAATATGACAAACACCCTTTAGTCTTCTTACTAAGCATATTATGGCTAAAAATGTGAATTAATGTGAGAAAATGAGAGTTTTAAGGGTTGGAGGATAACACAATGAACCTCAAAATGTACCTAATGATGGGCCCCATCACATACAATAATATCAAAGCCCCTAAAATGACATGCACGATTTTTCATCAAATGGTAAATCAAAGACACTGAAGCACAATCATGGACCCTAGATGGATCCACTAGAAAAATTACACCCACAAGGTTTTCATCCCTATGGTCAAACTAGAAGTGGCCTCACCAAGTTCTCAATAAAGACAAAATAAATAGACAACTCATGATGCTTCAAATGCCTAGCTCATATCCCCTTTTATAGGCTTGATGTACTCTCTAGAAACCTTATTTTATTTTTTCCCTCAAAAAATGAAGGCAAATACCATGGGCAGATACCATGGTCAAATACCATAGTAAATACCATGGGCTGATTTTGTCCATTTTTACCATATCAAGAAAAGGGAACATTACAAATCCTCACACCCCAAAATTGCTTTCCCTTAAGAAATCCACATTTATCCATAGAAGACACATTTCTATACTAATATGAAGATACCATACAAACCTTTATACTACCCTATGATTCCCTACTAAACAAACATCAATGGATCCTTTGATTCCTAGATCCCAAACAATCCTCTCACTAATGTTGCCATCAATAGATTTACCTAGATCACAATGCCACCTAAGTCACAGGACCTGTGGGTTATGATACCACCTCATCCCTCCATAATAGTCTGTGCCTAAGGGGCCATGATGTGATATGCCCTTGGATAAGAGCATCCTCCTAAGAATCATCCCATCAATAGAGTAACTACTCATAATATCTCACCAATCCACCCCATGGGAAGGATGAATACCTGCACATGGAATACATCTACTTTGTTGATGTTGCTTGATGCCCAACTCATGTTGCTCCACCTGGTCACTCAACATGATCCATTTGGAAAAATCTACCCTGCACTCCCCAATGTATAAAGGTGGGTTGGTAGTGTTGCAAGCTCTATCTATATACTCTTGTAGAGAGCTACTCTAGAACTCCCAACTATACTCATCTTGCTTCCTTGTGAGGGAATTGAGTCATTCCTCAACACTAGACAACTTGAATGCTAACTTGACACATACTCTTATGGGCTCCTCAATTTTCATGTTCTTTTTTAAGACAATGCCTCAGACTATTTGAATCCTATGCTTCAACATCATAAGATATTTCTTGAAATGGTTAATATTTCCCCCAACAATCCTCTCCTAGAGCTTTTGGTGCCTCGTTGAATGTCTCTGCATCTGTCTGCACTAGATGACCAACTATCACAAATTCAACTTGAGCCTTTGACCAACTCTCTGGAAATGGCCCATCTTTCATATTATGTTTGTGATGTTGTTCGTCATGATCATGCTCATTATTGTGGTTTACTACTACTGGCTCCTTACTTAAATCTCCTTGAATGCCTTCTCCTTGGCCTTCTCCACTTGTGGGGACAATTTGTTGTTCATCCTCTCTAGTTGTCAAACATGGATGCATTGGTCGACTTCTATCTACACTTGATTACTCATATCATTCATGGATGTCCTCTTGGATATCTATGGACTTTGTTGTACAAGAGTCTACCACATCATTAGGAATAATTACCTCCTACCTTTCCCCATGTACTTTGTCAAGCTGGTTGATTATCATCAGCTTGTCCCGCAAGTCCCTCTAAATAACATTGTGTTGTTTCTCACCATCTATACTTGAGTGCTTGGATCATTCATGGGTTCTCTCCTAAAAATTGATGAACCCAACTATAGATGAATCCCCATGATCTGAAGAAGTCTCCAACTATTCTTCTTGTGTTTCCTCCTTCTTATCACATGGGCATGAATGGTTAAGTTCCCAAGGTCCCTTACAGATAAATCATAGTCATCTCATTCTTAGTTCATTCTTGCTACATGTTTTATTTCCTTTGTTCTTACTCCTTCCATCCATCCTCTTCAACTCATTCTTAGTCAACACATTTCTAAGCAATTTTATATTTTGCATGACAACCTTTTTGACTGGATCATAGTAGGTCAATGATACAACTAGTTCCTTTCTCCATAGCGTCAACAATTTGGACCTTAGTATCTTGCAAATGTCAACATCTCCTTTTAATAACAAGGACACAATATTTTGCATGATTGTTTTGACACTGTTGGGATGAACTAATGTAACGCTGGTATAAAAGGTGTGGAGCAACTGAAATATTAAGTCGTCACATTCTAAATTGAGCATAAAGGTGCCAAAGTTGAACTCTGCCATGAGTTTTAAAATTTTGCGCCGCTTCTAAAAGGTAGGAAGCATCATGTTGTTCAACCCTTGAAGGGTTTCTACTATCAACTACAATATCTCCCTCATGAGGTCATTATGATAAGGTGGTAGAGGCAATGCTAAATTTAGGATCCTGCTGAGACAAGAGGCAATTGTTGTTGAAAATTCAACAAGATGATGGAGCTTAGTGAAAAGAAGTCGCCTTCACTAAGTGGGCCCGCAAGCTATTTTTGGCGTAAAGTCTATTTTTATACATATGGATCATGGTCTATGAGTTGCAGGATGTTATTTATGGATGATTGGTCATGTTGGTAAAAATAGATGGACCTCTATTTTTAGACATATGGGCGGAGT